>JAXGGA010012767.1:0-25000 GCA_038373865.1 Uloborus plumipes | reverse complement strand
CAATAATTTTCCATCTTGCATATATAAGTATAAGCGTATAGGTATAAGCCTATAACGTAAACATGTGGGGGATTAAAATATGGGAAAATGAGAAACAGAAAAATAGAGCAATTAAAAAAAGAGCGTAAACTAGCTCAACGGAAAATTATAAATGTAAACTTAAAACTCTTACGAATTTTGTTTTTTAGAAAAAGTTTGAAAATATCCGCTCATATACTTCAAACTTTTAAACATCTTGCCTTTAAAAAAAATACTAAAGCAATACAAGAATTGGCTTTTTTTTTTTTCATTAAAAATTTTAGTTCATTAAAATAACAGGATTTTTTTGAAAAGATTACATCAATCTCGCATAAAATACTCAAATATTTTGAAGATGGAATGATCAATGCATAGTATTTCTGAACGACATAAATTCAAAAAATTAAAAAGTATTAACAAGGTGCATTCTTTTAAAAATAGTTTCTCTTATGTTTGAATAAAGATTAAGTTCTTCCGAAAGTTCTCTTTTTCCTTTCTGAATTTGAAACATTCGTGGTTCCTTAAAAAAAAAA
Organism: Uloborus plumipes; assembly: GCA_038373865.1. Lineage (NCBI taxonomy): Eukaryota > Metazoa > Arthropoda > Arachnida > Araneae > Uloboridae > Uloborus > Uloborus plumipes. The sequence continues at coordinate 24,449 of JAXGGA010012767.1, read as the reverse complement.
TCCTGTATTGTTACTGATTTCCTCTATTTTCATATATATTTACGTTATGGTGTTCATAGTGATCAACACTTTCAGAAATGCACTCTCAAAATTAACGAATTTTCTTTGTTTTTGATGAAATCACTTCCAAGAATATACCCCGAGCGAACATTTCGTCATTTTTTTGGGGATGAATTTCGTCAAATGTAGCGAAATATTTCTTTATCCTAGTATCGTCAAATTGACAATCATTTTCGTAGTTTTGACAACATTAATTTCGTCACATTAACGAAGTAAAGTCATAAAGTAAAAAAGCTAAGTTTTGAAACTAAGCTTTTAAATCTTGATATAAAATTACAAAAATCATTTTACTAAATTTTACTAACCCTCAGCACCAGTAAGTTTATACATGCAACTACTAAAATGCACAATTGGTTTACATCATGAAATAACTAACTGTTAAGTCTGGACTCAGATTAAAATAAAAATAGCAGTAACAAAAATAAAAAATCTTACCTCTTAAATAAAAATTTTCAACTTTGGTGGCTCAAAAAAGGCAACAATAGAGCGAGTAGATTTTAAAATATACTAACACGCCCTTTTGTTGCCCATTTTGATTATATCCATTGCTATAAACGAAGTCTTCTTAAAAATGTTGAGCTAGGAAATGCTGGACACCGAATAATCAGATGAAAAGATACAAATTATTTTTCCAGTCAATTTGATTAACTACGCAGAATCCTGGAATAATTCTTCTCCGAATGCTATGACAATAGTCAACGCTCTTCGACGAAGCATTTTCAAATGCAAACAAAATGGCACACATAATAACGTCCTGAGGAACGCGATTAGGTAACATTCGACTGTGATGTTTTTTGTAAAGTAGCTATCCAAACGACGAGACACCAGATGTCCTCTTTTCCATGCTAATGCGAATAATACTAGTCGCTTTCACAGAAGCTTAAACATGCCTATTAATTCTCGATGACTTTGCGTTACTTTTGCTGCGCACTTTGATTCAGTTATGAATCATTTATGCTGCCGAAAAAAAAATGCTGCCGTCGTTTCTGCGCGTGCGCCAAGTCTCTTCAGACTGTTTCTACCTCACTCGTTCGGTTATATTTCAGCCACAAAACCGGGTAAATTCCGTTTTTTGTTTCTCCAACTTGGTAATTCACGGAATAGTTCCGTTTTTTCAAGGAAAAGTTCTGTTTTGAAACGAAAACGGAAATTTACTGTTAAAATTAGTAAAAATCTTCCTGAAAATTCAGGTTTTTTTTAACAGTGTGCTGTATTAATTAAACAAGAGCAAAGCAACCTTATTTACCTTTTAAGGGAACACATTAGGGAATCATGTAAATTAAAAGACTCATAACAGAAGTTTTAGGGTGGATTATTAGAATTTCACTACTGTAATGTTAATGAAATGCTATTACTGTCGGCCCCGCTAAAACCAATATTGTCGGTTCCAAGAAATATTATTCGATAAAGCGGGGTATTTGTTTAAGCGGAATTTTTAACATGGCTTCTGTGGCATGGGTAATATTTGGTTCCGGGATTTTTTATTCATATAAGCGGGGTATTCGTTTATCCGTTACTCGATTAAGCGGGGCCGACAGTATTATAAACCAAGAGCTAATATTGCGAACTTATAACTCGTAGTGACATGCGATGATACATTAGAGTCGACTTCAAAATAATAACATTATAACTAAATGTAAAATAGCTTTATTGTTTTAAAAACAATACTAGTTTATCATTGTATAATACGTATGTTAAAAAAATAATAATAATAGATGGATTTGAAAAAATAAACATACAATTTAAATTTGCATCAATTTAAATTCAGCTATTATGAATTATGCTCAAAAATAACAGGGATAACTAAGAGAGTAAGTGAGCATCAAATACTTGACTTTCTGACCGTATATTAGCAAATACAATCATCCCACCTTTTACGTCAACGAGTTCCTTCTTACCCCAGAGAATATGGGATTACTTGAAGCGCCCCCATTTATTTCCCTACGAGGTTCAAAAAGGCAAATAATCGCGCTCTATACACAATCGATTTAGAAACTAAAGAGGTTTTACACCAACTATACTCAATATGTGGCTCGTAGGTCGCATATCAGCAAATACAGTTATGAATTATGCCCAAAAATAACAGGGATAACTAAGAGAGTAAGTGAGCATCAAATACTTGACTTTCTGACCGTATATTAGCAAATACAATCATCCCACCTTTTACGTCAACCAGTTCCTTCTTACCCCAGAGAATATGGGATTACTTGAAGCGCCCCCATTTATTTCCCTACGAGGTTCAAAAAGGCAAATAATCGCGCTCTATACACAACCGATTTAGAAACTAAAGAGGTTTTACACCAACTATACTCAATATGTGGCTCGTAGGTCGCATATTAGCAAATACAGTTATGAATTATGCCCAAAAATAACAGGGATAACTAAGAGAGTAAGTGAGCATCAAATACTTGACTTTCTGACCGTATATTAGCAAATACAATCATTCCACCTTTTACGTCAACGAGTTCCTTCTTACCCCAGAGAATATGGGATTACTTGAAGCGCCCCCATTTATTTCCCTACGAGGTTCAAAAAGGCAAATAATCGCGCTCTATACACAATCGATTTAGAAACTAAAGAGGTTTTACACCAACTATACTCAATATGTGGCTCGTAGGTCGCATATTAGCAAATACAGTTATGAATTATGCCCAAAAATAACAGGGATAACTAAGAGAGTAAGTGAGCATCAAATACTTGACTTTCTGACCGTATATTAGCAAATACAATTATCTCACCATTTACGTCAACGAGTTCCTTCTTCCCCCATTTCATTTCATTTCACCCCAGAGATCCCCGTGACTACCATCTTAATGGTTTTTCGGTTGAATGGATCTCTGGAGACTGCCTTCTTCCCCCAGAGACTATGGGATTACTGGAAGCGGACCCCATTTATTTATTCCCCTACGAGGTTCATGTAGGCAAATAATCGCGCTCTATACACAATAGATTTAGAAGCTAAAGAAGTTTTACACCAACTATACTCAATATGTGGCTCATAGGTCGCATGCGACCCGCTGAATATGGTGGTCGCTATGACGTCACAATGACATGCATAGGTTACGACACACGCGTAGGTCGCATATTAGCAAATACAATCATCTCACCTTTTACGTCAACGAGTTCCTTCTTACCCCAGAGACTATGGGACTACTGGAAGCGCCCCCCATTTATTTCCCTACGAGGTTCATGTAGGCAAATAATCACGGTCTATACACGATCGATTTAGAAGCTAAAGAAGTTTTCCACCAACTATACTCAATATGTGGCTCGTAGGTTGCATATTAGCACATACAATCATCTCACCATTTACGTCAACGAGTTACTTCTTCCCCCATAGACTATGGGATTACTGGAAGCGCCCCCATTTATTTCCCTACGAGGTTCATGTAAGCAAATAATCGCACTCTATACACAATCGATTTAGAAGCTAAAGAAGTTTTACACCAACTGTACTCAATATGTGGCTCGTAGATCGCATGCGACCCCGCTGAATATGGTGGTCGCTGTGACGTCACAAGCGTGGGTTGTGGCGAGCGCTTTGGAGAGTTGAGTCTTTATCTGCCAGCCGCTTTTGTTCTAACTTGCGTCATTCCAAGCCGTTTAATAGAACAACCTAAAAATAAATGAGTTTGTTAAAAGTTTTTCGGAAAAATCTACCGAGGGTTAAGGTGGAGTGGTCTCATGCTTTTTCCAGAAAGATAAACGTTTTAATGCTCCAGAAATTAGTGGAACAAAGCGAATAAGGAAAACCAATCAAAGCTATTCAACTGTGTGTTGATTTATATTATTGCTGTGTCTTAGTGTTTTGCTTTTAAAAGAGATCCGAGTTTCTCAAAACCGAGTTTCTCGTCGTAGCAAACGTAAAAAAATTAATGACTTCCTTCCTTGTCCTTCTTTTCTTAAGGAATTTCAAAAACAGGCACGTTTTGCGTTGTTAACATTAGGATGAAAAAAGATTTGGCCCAAGTAGCATCAACTCATCGGATTTTGCTCGGCCGATTATCGAACTCTCATAAACTGATCCTGTAACGCACGATGACATCGTTCCGATCAGTATCCGAGCACGGTTTTCGATGAGCTACTTTTCATCGGAAAGCGATATCCTTCCGATCAACTTTCCTGATGAAAATAAGCCGAGCATCCAAAATTGATCCTAAATTCATCGGCACGGGACTGCACTGCTCGTAAATTGCTCAAAATCTCATCGTATTTCGAGCAAAACTCATCGGATTTTGCTGCTCGAATTCTGTTTAGCCGATGAGACATATTGAAGCAATTCCCAATGAGAACTCATCCAATCCGATCATCGGCCGATGAGAATTTCATTGGGTTTCGATGAATGGCCGATCATCGGCTGATGACATTATGCTACAATGATGTGTCACATAAATGTCAAAAAGTGGCAATGTTTATTATTATTATTATTATTTGTCTAATGTTTTTCTCCAACTGACAGTTCTAGCATTTACGTTACGCTGCAACCAGTATAATTATTCCTAAATCTTTAGAATGCACTATTTTTTTATTTAAATTATCTCTTGTTCTTTTTTTTTTTTTTTTTTTGCAAAAGTAAGTTCTTAGACAACAAAATATTCCTCCCTCCCTTCGCCCAATACATTGCATAACTATAATTACACAACTGCGTAAAATACGGTAGCACAGGAAAGAGAATGGTGCGCTTTTTTCCCATGAGGTAAGAGGTTACCTTTTATTGCTTTGAACAAAATGTATTAACAATTCCTGAAGCCAAAAGCAGCATTATGTTTACAAAACTGAAAAAAAAAACTTTTAGTTATCCAAAAAAAAAATAAATAAATAAATATAAAAACAAAACGATGTCCATATTTTTTATTTTCATCCTACCCTAATATTTTCGCTCTTTTTGGCCTCTATAGATTAAAATTGGAGGCGTCAAATTATCTCTTTCGTAATATTAGACTCAAAGTAAAATACTGAAGCAATTTTTAGAGTTATTTTCACCACTAAATTTCATTGTTCGGTGCGAGAGTTCCTTCAAGCGTGAAATGATAAAGGAGGTCACTTTAATTAACACAGTAAATGTCCGTTAGATCATATTAATCAATGTTGCTTCGTGAAAATCGGATCTTTTCGTTGTCTGCTTCTTTTGGTTACTCTTTCTCCGTTTACCACTAGAATTAAACTTTTATATTTTCTTTTGTATTATTTATTTTAATATTATTCGAAAACAAATCAATCGGGGGTGTAAGTGCGTTTCATTGAATACATTAAATAGTTTTAAAATTGTATTAGATATTTTTATTTTTTTAATTTTTTTATAACTGCAAACTTATATTGATACTGCGAAAAAAAATCATTTAGGGGAAAGTTGCCCAAAACGGGATAGGCGGGCAAAACTGGATAGTGGGCGTTGGAGCTTGACTGGTGGTACTATCTCGCAGAAGACAGGCTAAACTGGTTCCCGACCGCCATGACAGCATACTCAGGTAATATCTCAACTCTAGCCGCGTATTTCGCAAAGAAATATTTTTTCAAAGTTTTCAATTGAGATTTTTACTTACTTTTTACTTTTTTCGACTGCAGAACAACTAGAATTGTGGTTCTCCGTAATTCGGAACAATTCCGGTTAGACCTGTATTTTGTTCATAGCTCTTTTAGCAACAATTTCATGTACTTAAATATTGCTAGTGAGTGGCGGTTCCGGGGTCAGCCCTTTATGTTGTCAAAAGCATCACGGTCGGGCAAAACGGGACACTTTTAGGGTGCCCAAAACGGGATACAATTTTGATGTGTCCCGTTTTACCCGACCATTTCCATGATTTTTTTTTTCAATGTGTTTAAGCAGCACGAAGCGAGCTAGAGGTTTGCAAGTGGATGTTCAATCATCCTGACAAAGGGATTAATATCTACGAAGTAGTAAATATGTTCAATGCAGCATTTTAACGAGCAGCTCTTGTCGAAACTGCTGTGAATATGTTCACGAACACAGGCATTTTCCCATATAACCCCAGATGTCTTTCCTGAATATATCTTCGCTTCCTCTCTTCCAACAGATCAACCATTGCTGGATGCTCAGAACATGACGTCCTAACACCCATTAAATCTGCAACAAAATGAGATCAGATCCGAAGAATCTTCAAATTCAGTCATAGCATCTAAGAGTTTGCTGTCATCACAACCACTAGAGACAGTATTGAAAGAATCACTTAGTGCAACGATAACACTAGCACAAATGCAGGCCTTATCCAACCGTTCACTTCAACAGGAGTCAAAGGACTTGGACTATACTGTCGCCCTTCACTGCCATTTTCTATATCACCCAAAGAAATTCTACCTCCACCACGAGTGATTGGACCAAGACCTCAAAATAAACACGATAATAGAAGAGGGAAAACAGCATTTATAACAAGAAGCCCATATAAACTTGAGTTGGAAGAAGAAGAACGAGAAAAAAAAAAAAGAACGAGAAAGAACTTAAAAGCTGAAAAAAAAGGGCTGCCAAAACAAGTCTCTTGAATGTTCCGAAAACAAAACAAATGAGGCGTAAAAGAAAACCAGGTGGAGATGCAAAACAGGCATATAAATTTTTTAAATGTTGCTCTGAACCTGAAAAAACCCACAAACATCATTTGCAAAAATGGAAGAAAATGGACGTAACATGAAAAAAAAAAAAAACGAAAAAAAAATCATCAGTTAGCCAAGGTTGGACGTCGTCGTCTTCAGAAGATGAAACTGAAAAAGATGAAGCATGTATTTTCTGCAACGCTCTGTATCTTGAATCGAAATCTGGAGAAGGAAGCTGGATACAATGCTCAGCTGCCAGGGATGGGCCCACGAAGCTTATTCTAAAGCAGACGAAGAAGACGACACATTTTTATGCGATTTCTGTGTTATGTAATTTTCTAACTTTACAATTACGTAGCCTATTTTTGGTCTGAACACTAAATCAAAAGTAACAAGAAGTTCTGTCAAGAACTAAACGAGCCTACTTTCCCGTACATCGACATCGGCATTCTAGCATCTGATCATTATTCTCTTGATTATCTAAGACTAAAAATTATGTCAAACATACCTTTTTAGCACTTGAAGCTGATTTCTAAAAGCAAAATATACCTCTCTCATCAGATGAAATAGACACATAAAAAGTAAATAAATGAATAAATAAAGTTTTGACGCACCTTTTAAAGAATGTAACTGTTACAGTTCTTCCGTAGAAAAATTCCTCAATTGTTTTCAAAAAAAAATTAAAAGTACAAAGTACATCAAAACACATTTTATCAAAGAAAGAAAAAAAAAAAGAAAAAAAAAAACTCGTCCGTTGATAAAATGTCTCGAATTTCACTTTTAATCCGTTGCCAGTTGTTAAATATAAATAAAGAATAAAATGCCCTAGTGAATGAAACATTTTTGTTACAAAAAAAATCGTCTGCCAAAAATAATAATAATAATAATAATAAATTCAATAAAACAAATGAATAAATAAACAAAAAATCGTCTGCACAGTCAGTCATTTTTTTTCGGACTGTTTACTCAAAAGTTATTAGGGGTGACAGCTTGCTTGAGCGGTTCAATGTTGAACGAAAAATTGTTCATATCGGAAATGTAAATACGGGAATGAAGTATCCTTGAAAAGTTCTTTCCAACAAAAAAAAGTTTGTTCAAATCGGACTGTTCATTAAAAAGTTAGTATCGCGGGACCGGTTATTTGAACGGCTCAAAGTTGAACCAAAAATTGTTCAAATCAAAAAATCAAATATGGGAATGAGCTGTACTCGCCGAGATCTTTCCAACAAAAAAAAGGTTGTCCAAATCGGAATGTTCATTCAAAGGTTATAGGGGGGGACAGACAGACCCGACGACCGACCGACCGACAGACCGACAGACCGACACACAAATTCCCCATCTCAATACCCTACTTTCAAATTTTTAATTTTTCGATATTCATTTTACCTCTTTATTTTTTTAACTTGGCGATATTTTTTGGACTTGGCGATATTGTTTTTAACTTGGCGATATTTTTTGGACTTGGCGATATTTTTTCGATGCATTAAGCTACTTTTAATACTTTTTTCGTCTTTCTTTTATTTTTAACGGGAAAGTAGGCTAAAATCAGTACAAAATAATAACATACAATTCCCTATCCCGTTTTACCCACCCTTGGTCGGGTAAAACGGGATCGTATAAGACTTTTTGAAACCAGTATTTTTCACATAAATAATATCGAACAAATATGACAAAGGTATTTTTAGTAATGTAAAAGGTGTATACTTTTAAATGGCGTCTAACTTTAGAATGTACCTTGTATACAATAAGCAATAAAGCGAGGAATAGGTTAGCTATCCCGTTTTGGGGTACTTTCCCCTATATAATTTCTCGCGTGTGCTTTCTTTTGTAAGAACGCCATTACTCCCTTAATAATACACCAAACTTCATAAATTAGCCATCATTTTAAAGAGTTTTTGACAAAAAAAATCACAAGCAGTTTTTCGAAGAATTTAATATATATTGCTTTTTAATTTAACATTGAGAAATGAGTTACAACCCTTAAGCCATGGCTAAGGAAGAACTCCATGTATGTAGTATACTAACTTTCCGGTTATAAGATCTAGACCCCGAAAGAAAATGTCTTCCTTGTTATGACCTCCACTGTCTGGAATAGTCAATAAACGAGCTAGAAGCGCATGTCCTCTCATTGAACCTAAGAGTGCCAACAAACTAGTAGCTAAATTAAGTTTAGCATACCGGGTACAGTCTGTAGCCATTGTACGGTTCAACCTGTCAACAAAACGGCAAGCTTAGAAATTATTCTTTTAAGAAAATGTATCAATAATTATCGAAAAAGTGCGCATCCGTCTATTTATACCTGCATACTCTCCGACCTGGGATGAGATAGAATGGCTAACAGTTAAACACGGAAATTTACACACTTTACATGTAATACCTTTTAGGAACGCCAACTTTTGCAGATGCATATTAGTCTTCAATTCAGCAAAAACTTGCAAACAGTTTGTATTTCCATCTTATTCAGATAGACTGGTCCAAACTGGACATTTGCCAATTCCATAGCAACCATGGGCAGTCTGTATGCGTTTCTCATTCAATCAAAAGCCGTTCCACAAAAAAGCCTCCATTTTCCCCTCACGTGACAGCTCACATATTTCAAGAAAAAGTAATAACTTTAAAAGGTAATAAATAAAATGTTTTGCTTGTGAAATTACGCATACGTTTGGGATTTCTCAAGCAGCAAAATTTTGTTCTTTGGCCTTTTAAAGTATTAGTTTTAATAAGATATATGAAGTATCAATGTGCGGTACAAGATGTTCATGTTCCAATGGAATAGCCTTGAAGAAGGTTTAAATACATTGCCTTTCTTACAGGAAATGTTACTTGTGATGTTGTAGCTTCTGTTTAGTTTAGTGAACACAAAAATAATGACATTTAATTTTCATAAAGTATTTCAATAAAATTATAATAAGCCAATTTTTAAAGCTGTTATCAATGCCATTAAGGTTGAGTAATGCCATTAAAGCTCTTGCGTTAACCTTTAAACTAAAATTATAATTATTGAAATTCGTATTTAAGCAATGTTATGTCACCTAAAAATAATATAAACTAATATGAGAAATAAATATCTTATCTAATCAGGTTCCTATGCTTACTGGAGATGCCTAATATATTCGAAACCTGGTCAGATAAAACTTTTTTTAAAGCTGCTGTTGTGATTGCCGTTCGATAAATCATCTGAGCATAGGGGTTAATTTTTAATTATGCAGTTGCTCATTTTGGTTCATGCCTTTACACCTAATATGAATTAATTGTTTATTCAAAATATTGAGAAAGATTTATGCATAATATTAGCTCGACTTATTAATACATTTTGAAAGCATTATTTTTAAAAATATTTCAAACAGAATAATAAAGGACTGTTCAGAATTTCTTTCCCTTTTAAACAAATTTACATTATTTTTTTAAGAGATCAGTTCTTCGAAAGGATAAACGCACTTTATCTTTTGAGTATCAGAACTTGATCTAAGTTTATCAATTAAAATAATTATCAAAATGCAAATTAATGCTTTATTTTTACATATGAATCTGTAGGGCGTGCTTGTCAAACGTAAAAATATCTACAATTAACTTATCGTGTTTACAATAAACTTATGAGTTACTCCTTGATTTATTTTGACCTTAAAAAGGGCATTTTCTGAATTTTAAAAATAAGTGTTTGTGCAATCTTGTATTATAAACAGTTTCCTCCAACAAACTCATTTTTCTTCAAGAAGACACTTTCATTCAAACATATATTCCCATAACAATTCTAACAATGCGAGAAAATATCAAAAACAAGAGTGCAAGGAAGGTCTAAAAAATGCTACAATCCAACTTGAATGTGCTAAAATAAACATTCCCTTGAGCAAGTAATGTTTGTCAAAGCCCACTTCAGTTCCACCTTTTCGACAAGAGCGAGAATTCTATCTCTCCAGAGAACATATTGATTCAGTTATTTGTTTTTGGTTTGTCGTCAATAAATTTGAGTCCTCTTTATTTGTTCCTCGCTATTGGCTCACAGCAGTCATCTTGTGTTAAAAAAAATCAAACTACGGCAGAAGAATATTTAGTGTAACTCATTTACTTATAAACGCCCTTAAAGAAAATCTGGTGTGGAAAAGTAAACTGTAGTGGAAATTCATTACTTAACAGAAATTTTTGTTAACGTAAGTTCTTTAACTTTAAATAAACGAGTTTTCACTCTTTAAAAACATTTAATGTCTTGTCTATGAGATTCTAATTCCAATTCACTTATTATACACGGTAATACTGGAAAATCCATGTGTAACTGTAAGATCTACCCCAACAAGCAAAAGTATGTAATAAAATTCAAAATAATCTGTTAAATTGAGTTGTTTAAAATTGATAACAATACAAATTATATTTTTAAAAATCTGAATCAGTTCCAAAAGGTGTTTTGTTTCACACAAGATCCATTTACTCTTTAAGCGAAAGGTTGCCAGTAAAACATGTATCAATAGCGAATGTATGTGACCGAAGACTTAAGTTTGTATTCCTCTAGTCCAGCAGTTAGTTTTAATGAAACAAAACGAAGACAGAAAATAAGTTTCAAAGCATGGCCCTCTCATATAAAAACAGCTGGTAGTTTTCTTGTTTCTATATTTTGCACACTTTCTCATACACACGCCCACATATTTATTGAAATGGGTGAAATGTTAAACCTTATAATGAGGAAAAAATAATGAAATTATAAAAATAATTTTAAACAAATTTATTATTAATATTTTATATTAGCCGTAATAACGTGAAAGGGAAATATTTTCAGCCATCTGTCAAATATTTGCTCTCCAGAAAACAGCAGCAATCCGTCCACACTATATACTAAACACTAATCGGCATAGGTACAGTGATGATCAGGGGAGTTTAAATAAATAATCTTACACAAAATAAGCAACACAAACCATATTTTGGCTCTGGTAGAAAGATGCAAGGTCTTAAATGAACTTACTTATGCTTGGGTAGAACGTGAAATAATCCCAAGATTATCAAATTGCCAATTAATTCTTATCAATTACAAAAAGTCGCATTTTGAAAAAACAGTATATCAGCTTTCCTTACCCCTTTCATAAACGAAATCGTTTAATATTCAGTCAAGACGAATTAACTCATCAGAGCCAGGTTGCACAGACCTGGCCACAAGTCTGCAGGGCGTCATATCCATTTATGGAGGGATATCAGTTTGACACAAAAATTGGTTTTGCACTTTTTCCTTTTCTTTTTTTCTCATATTTTTATTGTCATGGGAAAACAAGTCAAAAATTATCTTGAATACATAACCGCATCTTAAGTGTTCAAGGACGTTGAAGGTCATTCTTAAACTACACAGACTTGATCGTCTTCAATGCGTCATATCCGTATTGGGAAGAATACCCACATTGACATCACACCAGTTTTACATCTTTTCTTTTCTCTTCTTTAAATTTAACTGCTATAAGCAAACAGGTTAGAAAGTATTTGGAAAACATAAGCATACGTCATAGTTCAAGATAGTTGAAAGTCATTCTTAGAGTACGTAATCTAACATGAATGAACTCTGAGAAAAGAAACCTAAATTTGCAATCAAATGACCTACACAATCATTACACATAGTATAGCCATACATACATTTAAAAATTGTTTTCACCAAACTACATAATGTATCACTTATATATATTATGCATGCTTAACTTATCTATATATATAAAGATAAAGGGTTTTTTTTTTTTGTTTGTTTGTCTGTTTGTTTGTAACCGATGGCTAGAAGCCCCCACTGCACTCATAGACGTGAAACTTGGCACAAAATCCGAACGTATCCCAGTAAACTGCACATCGAACGCCGAATTCTAAATTTTGAATTAGTTATTTTTAAATTAATTAGTTAGTCAAATTTTGGTGTAGCCGGCATAATTGAGGGGGGACACTTTTCCCCACCCCATAACATTATACATTGCTGGAAAGGGTTTTTTTCTGAAAAAGAAACATTTTGACACATTTCTCTCCATTAATTAGAACAGGAGATATTAATTACTCAAATTAAGTCAATTTTCAAGGCTCAACTCTGTACGCAAAACTGAAACATAACTTCCATAAGTAGACTTCCTTTACATTTATTGCACGGGTATCGCCATGCGGGTACTGCTAGTAGAAATATAAATTCCATTATCATCTTCAAGCAATCCTATTTATAGCGTATTTAATATCTAACCCATTGAATCTTTATACACCAAGAATATTTTTGCAATGTACAGCGCAGCGATGTTTCTATTATTCTTCAATTATATTTCACACTTTCTTACTATGATTGCTTCTCTTCGAAAATCGCCCATCCCAGACAAGGAGCGAGAAAGAATAACAGCGGCCTGTGAGTGACGTGAAATGTTGCCATCGACTTCCAAAGTAAACACTCGCTTGACCACTCTTATTTGCGGAAGACGTCAGTTCCCTACTTTCTCAAGAGAAACAAATTCCACTTTCTCCCACCAGATGTTATTGAATCGGGTGTTTGTTATTGATTAACTCTCATATCTAGTATTCGAAGGCGAAGATGTTCTTAAATCAGCGACACGTTTCTTTGTTTAAAGGTTTATAAAGAAGTAAGATGGTAGAAAACGTTGAGATGGGGAGGACGTAGCAGTTGAGCGAGAGTTTTTATCTTATCCTCTTATGGTACATATTGAAACGTTTCTTTTTGGGTCAACAGGATAGTTTATTCGTATATTTTGTTTGAAAGATTTCGTTTGAGGGTAATGTGAAACGATTTAGGTCCGGCAGCAAATTCAAATCTCTTGTTGTTGCTCTCAGCGCAAAGATTTTTTTTAGAAGAATAGTTTTTTCTTCATGGTTCTCCAGAAAGCTTTATTTTGGTCTTAAAATAAAAACCAGGTCCTATTGCTTAAGGATATCGTTTTACATATGCTATGTTATTTTTGAACTTTATTTTAAAGAAAATTTATGGACTTTTTCTAAGAAATTCTCCTCACATTATTCGATAAATAATAATTCAATGATATTGAATATTTAACCAAACACCAGCAATCGTCTCTTATGAAGACATGTTGATTGTTGTTGGTCATACTTCACAAATTTAGTTTTGTCTATGAATAAGTGATTTGTTAAACATTTATATAAGAACTTTTTATTAAGATACAATTTAAGTAGGAGTTTTTATTTATTATGATAAAAATTAAACATCATATTGTCTAAATAAAATTCACGTATTAAAACAATTCTCTTAAAGTGTTTAATGTATACTATATATGTGTCCAAAGCCACTATTTGAAGAAATTACAATTTTAATTTCTAAAATATTTTATAAAGGATTTCACAATGAGCTATGAGCGTAATAAGCAAAAAAATCCATTTACAAATCTGGAAGTCAAAGATTTCCAAAGTGGTGTCATAGTTTGTGGAATCGTGTATTCCCAAACATTTTCCTAAACTGCAATTCCGCGATTATTAACGTGGTTCCACAATTCCAGAAAATCATCCATACTCACAGTTTTCCTCAACTACATTCCTCAGATTAAGCTTAATGACCATCATTCAAATATAATTGCTTTCATTTATACCAGATTGATTTAATATTAATTGAAAATACGTATCAAGATTAAAATCAAATGGAACTACAAATATTTTGAAACTATGCTTGGAAACACGAAGTGTACTCACAAGTAAGAGAAGTAGTTTTTTTTTTATTTTTTTTTCTTGAAAGTGTAGTTTTGCTGCAAAATGCGTTATCATATTTTTTGCCATCTTTAAAGTTTCAAACATGAAAAACTAAGTGCTGAGAAAAGATGAGAGGTCTTAATCTTTCGCCTATATAATAACGTTTACATAACATTATGATATGAGCAACTCGATGAGCATTGCATCTTATAACACAAACCTGTTTGAAATAATTTTAACTTGATTAGGTAAATATTTATAAAAGTTATTTGTGAAACTCAAGTTTGGAATTAAGAACAAGTAAACATTTAAAATTATTCTGAGCAAATAAATGGGATCTTTAAATGTGCTTTTTTTCCGCTTTAAAGCAATATATATATATATATATATATATATATATATATATATATATATATATATATATATATATATATATATATATATATATATATATATATATATATATATATATATATATATATGTTCATCAAATCCACAAGAAAACGAATCTTTCCTGGATTTTAAAATCTTCACATCTCCTGAGAATTCACTGCATTTTTATTGATGTCAAAATCTTTTCCCGTTGAAGTCAATATCGTTCAGTTGACAAAACGTTTTTAAGATATTTCATAAGTGGGAGAAACGACGACTGCATCTGAAATAGTTCCTAACACGCAAATACAAACAATAATAAATACACCAGCAAGGCAAAACAAACTTTTATGTATACAATCAGCAAATAAATTGATTTTCAGACAAATCTAATTGAAGTGTCATGGAACACTTAACACGTTCTTTGGTAAAGTTGAGCTGTCATTTCTTGAGAAGCTGTCACTCAACATCAGTTTTTATTTCGAGTGACAGCGGGGAGATCTCCGCCGTGAATGAGGTTTCATTCATTTCCTATTTTCCTCATTCCTTCCTTCTTTCTGCAGTAGGAAAGAATCAAAGTGACAAGCGCCTCAACTCGATAAGAAAGCGTGGCTCGCCTCATATTTCATTGACACTTAAGATCGATGAAGATGATCACGACGTTGAAGACAGCCAAGCTGCTTCAGAGTTTAAGCCCGGAGCAGCGAGACTTATCAACAGTATCTCAAAAATAGTAAGACTTTTTTTTTTATTCCCTATAGAATGGTGATGCTTAAGGAATGTTTTTTTTTCTCCCCCAAGCAGTTAATAGGATAGAATATTTCAGTTTTTGGAAATTATTTTCTATTCAACACGATAGTGAACTTCATGTAAGACAAATGAAACATTTCAAAAGTTTTGAAGTCGCGAAACTAGGGGCTATGAAGAGCTGATAAAAAAGAACTAGTTACTGTTACTAACTACAGTGCAGTAAATGGTTCTAAAACAGCGGTTTGAGAAGGTATATGATGAAAGTGCAAATTAGTGCAAAAATAGTAAGACTTTTTTTTTATTCCCTATAGAATGTTGATGCTTAAGGAACTTTGTTTCCTCCCCAAGCAGTTACTAAGATAGAATATTTCAGTTTTAGGAAATTATTTTCAATTCAACACGATGGTGAACTCCATGTAAGACAAATGAAACATTTCAAAAGTTTCGAAGTCATGACACTAGGGGCTTCACTGTAAAACATGAATGTTGTTTTTACAGTATAATACAGTTAATTTTAAGGCAATAAACTAAAAAATTTTTAATTTTACAGTAATAAACTGTAAAATTGTTAATATTACAATTTATTACCGTGCATTTTACAGTTTTAAACTGGAACCTCGACTGCCAGTAATATACTGTTGTTTTTACAGTATAATATTGCTAAATTTTACGGCAATAAACTGTAAAATTTCTAAATTTACAGTAATTAACTGTAAAATTGCTGGTTTTACAGTTTATTGCTGTGTATTTTACAGTTTTAAATTGGAAACTCGGCTGCCAGTATTATACTGTAAAAACAATAGTTACTTTTTTTGCATTGTATGAAGAGCTGATAGAGAAGAGCTAGTTACTGTTAATAACTACTGTACAGTAAATGGTTCTAAAACAGCGGTTTGAAGAGGTGTATGATATGATGAAAGAGTAAATTAGACATTTCTAGAATACGATATTTTATACAAAACAAATTTGATGTTAGGTATCAATCAAGCTAGAATTCTGAAAATTGTCTAGTCAAAATAATTTTGCATACATTTTTCTAAAGCAAGGAATGTTCAGTATTAGTTTTAAAAATTATTTTTAATATTCAGATAGAACCTCCTGGTTTTAGAAAAATCGGAGGAAAATTATTGTCTCTCAGATAGACAACTAAAAGTTTCACTTATTTTGATATATTTTTAACATAACGGACCACGTTTAAAACAGTCTTATCCCACCCGCTGGCCATATGCAATTTCTCATTCCTCTTTGATGACTCTTCGTACAGTAAAATTTAACAGTCAGAGTTTCAAAATTGAGAAACTAAATAGTTTTATTTAAAAAAAAACAAGAACGTTATTGTAACTGGCATTTTTTCAGCAAAAAATATATGAATTTTTCCTAAAAATATTTTTTGGAAATACCTCTTTTTGCACAAATACGCTTCATGTTAGGTAAATCATTAGTTGCATATAAATTTTTAGTTTAAGTTCTTCTTTTTCGATTTAGTTAAAGTTTAGTTATTTAATTCATGTCATCCGATGACTTGATGACAACTTAAAACTTCATACACCTTTGTAGTTAAAAGTTATTTCAGAGGGGAAAATTGCGAAATTGATAAATCCAAGTCTTACGCACTTGTTAACTACAACTGAATTCGTGACAAATCTGACGTTTAGTATTCTTCATGGGAAATCAGTAATTTATCTTGACAGCTGTTTTCTGCTAATACTTGTGATCTTGGTAAAAGAAGAAACACGTCAAGCTCAAAATGTAATTTTAATTTTGTGCACCAAACAAAGAATTGTATATGCTGAAAGCTAATTCATTTCATTTAAGTAAAGAAACAAATTTATGATGCATAATAAATCAAACTACCTTTAGCGTTTAAGTACATTAAACAGTTACAACTATCTATAAATTATACGCCCTTAAGTAATGAAATGCATTTTTAACCCATTAATGCCTAGCGTCCCTTTTTAGGGACGGTCCAAAAAAGGGTCTAAGTTTCCCCAAAATGAACTTTTCAACCAAATAATAGTGTTCAATCAGTACCTTGGTATTTTTTCAATTCGTTATTAACAGAAAGCAGCACATAACCATTGTAAAGTGTGTTCTGTAGCAGTTTTAATATGGTCTTTATCAAGAATTACATCGTTCACAATCTCAGGAACAAAAAGCTAAGTTTTCAAAGTTATTCCCAGCTTCCCAGTTTATGTTAATTGTTGATTTTATTTCTTCTTATAAAACGTCTTTTTAAATATTATATCGTAGGCTGAAAAAATTTTTAGTAAAAAAAAGTGTGTAACCTCTGACGTTTATCGTAACTTCTAAGGGACGATTTTTCTGTCCTTAATAAAAAAAATGATTTTTTACATAATATTTTTTAAATTATTTTTCCTGTCCGTTAAACAGTGTTTGTAACCAGTATGCAAAATATCTTTGGAAAAAAATGTCAGGCATTAATGGGTTAAAATCATTATTTTTTTATATTTTTAATTTACAGTAAGTACTTCTAGACATTAGTTTATGTTCTGTCTGAACTACTCTACAAGAGCTGAAATTCTTAAAGTGTAATGAAATTCCCGCTTGAATTGGCACTGGTTTAATTCTTCTTCCAGAACTCCCGTGAATTAGTAAAACAATATTTTTCCAGAAAATGTGGCGATACTCTAGAGTAAAAATATCGTTCGAGCCCTAAACGAAATTGTTCGTCTTACACAAACAACAGTAAGAGTTAAGCGATGCAGAAAATTGGATTTTTCCCATACAGCATGTTCTCTGGTCTGCCCGTTTCTTTCTATGTGCATAAACATCGCTCAGATCACTCTTTCTCCCTGCCAATCGCGATGGCAAAACTTCCCGTGCTCAGACTGTGTCTAGACACTCATTTTACGAAATCGAGTGACTTCTGAGACGAGAGCTCTTACGATTTCCTTTTTATGAATCTGATGTAAGGAGATTAGTAAGGGATATTATATCACAGTAAAAAGAGTTTTTTAAAATGGTTAGATGCGCAAAAAATACAAAATTGAGCAACGCATTTTTGAGGAACGAAATATTAAATGGTATTAAAACCAATTTTTTATTTCAAAACTTTGTTGGTGAACATTTTAAAGTGCTCCATTTGCTCTAAACTACAATGGAAAAAATGTTCTGCGTTTAAAAAAAATTATAAAAATGTAATGTTCCAAACATAAATTTCTTAAAGCAAATATTTATATACATCCAAAAATATTTGAAAAAATCAGTTATAGGTGCGATATATTTACCATATTTTCTCATAACAAGTTAATATCATTGGTATTAACAGCTTTTATTTATTTATGTATGTTATTAATCATTTATTCATGTGTAGATTATTTGTTTTTTGAGTGAGTACGATTGAAATACTTTCTAAAATTTAATTTAACAACAAATATTTGGCTTTAATATAAATATTCATCAGCATCTGGTCAATAACATCAAATTTAAGAAATATAGAGGTTATGATATCATATGCTTTCAAAAATATTTGAGTAAAAGAATTGGTAAAATTCCACGGATAATTTAATGGAGTTTAAACTTTTTTTGAGACACCTTAAACATGGGAACTATCAATAGTCGAAAAGATTTCAAAATTTATTTACACTGGCGGAAAAAATATCCCAACACCAAGAAAAAATTACTGTAGAGTAATGAAATTTGGGTAATGCAATTGTCTAGTTAACATGTTTAATTGATTAAATGTACAAGATCACCGGCTAGTTTAAGCTCAAGAAAATGCTGTGCAAATGTAAAATTATGTTGATTTAATAGAGGGTGTAACATCCAGAATTTTGAAGGCAAGTCTGCAAGCGTGCATGCATTTTGTCATACAGGTGCCGAATGTCACTTTGTGGTATGGAGTGTCATGCTTGTTGCACTTGTTGTGTCAATACTAGGACCGTCACTGCTGACTGTGGATGATGCTCGAGGTGCCATCCAATGATATTCCATACGTTATCAATTGGAGTCAGACCTGGTGATTTTGCAGGTCATGGTAACATGTCAGCACTCTGTAGAGCACATTGCGTTACAGCAGCGATGCGAGGGCGAGCGTTATCCTGTTGGAAAACTCCCCCTTGAATGCTACTCATGAAGGGCTGTACTACTGGTTAAATTATCAGACTGACGACACATTTTCAGTCAGTGAGTTTGGGATAACCACAAGAGTGCCTCTGCTGTCGCAGGAAATTGCTCCAGAGACCATGACTCCAGGTGTGGGTCCCGTGTGTCTAGGCCGTAGACCGCTTGGATGCAGGCGGTCCCCTGGCCTCCTTCTGACCAATATACAGCCACCACTGGCACTAAGGCAAAATGTGTTTTCCTCAAAAATTACAACAGATCTCCACTCCGACCTCCAGTGAGCTCTGTCTTGGCCCCGCTGCCGTCAGAAACAGCAATGGTTTGCCGTCAATGGAATACCGGCTACAGGTTGCCAGGCTCGGAGCTGTCCTTGAAGTAAACAGTTTCTTACCGTTCCTTGGGTCACGATGGTACCAACTGCAACTCGAATGTCAGCCGCACATGCAGTACGATGCGCCACAGCCGCACGCAAGATTCGGCGACTTCCTTCTCAGTCGTGCCACGTGGCAGCTCGGAACTCGATCTTCTTGAGGTAGTACCATCCCTTGACCATAGCTTCCAATAATCATGCATGTTGAAAACATTTCCCCCCATGTCTTTCTGCAATATCGCGAAATGAAAATCCACCCTCTCGTAGTCAAATTGTACGACCTCGTTTAAACTCGGTGAGCTGTTGATAATGGCTTCTTCGTCTTCTTAAAGGCATTTCTGGCTAACATGAACGCAATTCGTCAACTTTCGCGGAAAAATAATACTCACGAGCTTCACAACAAGTTTTTAAAACAAGCCTTATTTGCATGTTCTGAGTGACGCCAGCTGCGCCGCACTTATGCGCGGAGCACGAAATTTCAATCGATGTCATCTTTCAGTTGTATTAACATGCCTACCAAACTTCGTTTGTCTAACACAAGTCTTTCTTGATGTTGGGATTTTTTTTCCGCCAGTGTATGTCTTTAAATCATTTTTAAGAAAGATTTATGTGCGGCTTAGAAAGAAAATGATTTTAGGGTCTTCAGTACAAAATACTTGCACAAAATAATTTTGAACTTTAGTTACAAATTCTACTTTACATACAAAAGAAAGAAAAAAAAGAAGTTTCAAAAGAAAAAGAAAGCTAACATCAACTGCTCACAGAAGTATGTAAACGTTTTGCACAATTTTAGGTAGATTCTTTCCATTTATTGAGCTTGCAATACGTGCTATAGTTGTATTATTTTAGAGCAATATTTAATGCATTTAATATTAACTGAAAAACTTTAAACATTAAAGATATTTTTCTTATGGTACTACATGTAACAAAGAATAAATAATCCCTATCAACCAATTTATTCGGCGAGTTAATTCCTATGAATGAAAACAAATATTATTAATAGCAAGTTACTGCAAATGTTTTAGTATTTATGAATGAAAACTTAAATTAAGAAAATATGATTTTTTCAGAAATTTAACGAAGAATATTTAATCACTTCTAATCAATCAACATAGTATTTCAACGTCTTTTAATTAAAAAAACCAACATCAACCTGGCCCTTTTTTTTTTTTTTTTTTTTTTTTTTGTAGTAACTTTAGTAAGTATGCCGTACGCTAAAAAATGAAAGTTAAATTAATTTTCAAGAAATAAGCGCAAACAGCTGTGTGCCTTGTTGAGAAATTACCATAAGTATATTCTGAAAATACCTGGAATTTAGATAGTTCAAAATCGCTTAGATACCACCAAAAATACTTATTGTTATTCTCTAAAATATATATTTTATCATATTGCAAGAAAGTTTTAAAGTTCATATGCTAAAAATAGCTCGTTTAAACTGAATTTTTTCTTGATTAATTTTGGAAGCAAGAAAATATTCCTCTTTTTCAATTTGTTTTTTAATCAGGAAAAAAATGTAGATTTTTTCTCTTTGATGACGAAATAGTAGCACTACTACCTTTTGTCAAACAACGAAGACATTTTCTGTTGAAACGATGGATAATAATAAAACTGATAACAATAATAAACAGACTTTAGGGCAAGCATTACTTTTAAAAAAACCAAGCTCTTCTACCAGTTTGAAAAAAAATAATCAGTTTAATTTTAAGAAGCACTGGATACGTAGTTTCTTCACGTACTTGGAAAGAAAAAATCTAAACTCTTGATATTAAGGAAATCAATAATTTTAAAATGTTGTCATTGTAGAAGTGTTTTTAAAGAGTTTAACATGTTTTACACAAGCACAAGCACAAGCACTCGCAGAGGAACTATAATAACGAATAATTTAAACAGTTTAGAGAAAAATCCTAAAATTTAATTATTTTTCTCATTAGATAACGTATGAGCTTGTTTCACATTAAAAAGTAATTTCTTAAGTTTTAGTTTAGTTTTCTTATCGATGTAAAACACTCTATAGGCACTTATAGTATGTAGTAATAGTCTTTGATTATATCTTCAAACTAGGAAGAAATAAATCAACTATGAAAATATGAAACGAGTAGAAATTTTATTTATTTCTTTAGACTAAAAATATGACATTTCAAACTCCCTCAAAAAGATAAATTTTACGTTTAGTCTCGTACATGCAAATGGCTAATTTATCTTTCTTCTCTCAGTTTTTGTATTTCACTTTAATGCTCATAAAATGCCATCTTAATATTTGTTCACTTTCTTAAAAAAAAAAAAAACTGCACCAGCACACACACACACTCATTCGGAAGAATAGCTTACTTTTCAACAATTCAGAAACCTAATGGAGCCTGATTCCAGAGATAATCCCAATCGTCAACATCGAGAATCTAATGGAAGACTTAGAAATACTTTGATTATTAAAACATGCCTTTTAAGAATTGCTTTCATGAAAGAAAAGCAAAAAAACCCGAACAGTTTTATATCCAATAGATTTTAAAATACACCCTCGATTTTCAGCGAATATTATTTTTCCCCCGTTGGAATAAAAACCGAGTTGTTCGAGGAAATGGCAGATCAATAATATTTGAAGTCAGTATTTTCTTTGTTGCTGAATGACCGGTAAAAAGTTATTTGAAGTAAATAGCTAGATTATCTTTAAAATTTTAGAATGTATTCACAGAGTTTTACCATTCCCTAAGGCATTTAAAAAAAACTGAAATTTATTTCTTCACCTTTGAAATCAGCAAACTGTGTTATATATATAATATACTATATATATATATATATATATATATATATATATATATATATATATATATATATATATATATATATATATATATATATATATATATATATATATATATATATATATATATACAGTTCAGTCACATTAATGTGACCACCTGTCAAAAGCCAAAATGACCAACTTTCCTGGAACGGACTGCTGCGAGACGTGCAGGAAGAGAGTCAATTAGGTACATAAGGTGTTCACTGGGATATTGAGCCATACTGACTTCAATGATGAGGCCAGCTGCGCTAGATAACGTTGGTGAGGATCCATGACGCGAGCAAATCAATCGAGATGGTCCCACAAATTCTCGATTGGACTTGAGTCCAGGTGAGTTTGATGATCAGGGGAGAACGGTAAACTCATCCTGGTGCCCTTCGAACCACGCATTCTTACTGACAGTTGTATGGCACTTCACATTGTCCTGCTGATAGATTCCATCATCCTGAGGAAAAAATATATTCATATAGGGGTGGACATGGACCGCAAGGGCAGATACGTAATTGTATTGATCCATCGTGCCTTCCACAATGATGAGTGAACCCATAGAGCCTTAGGAAAACATTCCCCAGACCACAATGTTCCTGTGTCTAGCTTGGACCGTTCCGGCAATGGTTGCAGGGTGTTTGCTTCCAGAGTTTTCACGCCTTCTAATCCAACATCCGTCTGTCCGATTCACCATAAAACGTGATTCATCAGTAAATGCTACCTGTCGCCACTCAACGGACGTCGAGCTGCGGTACCGGTGTGCAAATTCCAGGGTTAGTCGTCGATGGACAGTAGTCAGCATAGGTGCATGAACTAAGCTTCTACTTCGGGAGCCCAGACGCAGCAACGTCCGCTAAACAGTAGTGTGAGAAACGATGTTGGTAGCCCCTTGATTCCTCTCGGGGGTCAGTTGCTCAACGGTGACCCGTCTATTAACTCGAACGCATCTCCGCAGCCGTCATTCGCCTCTGCCATCTATGGCTCCTGGAGCATCACATTTGCCATATCATTGATTTTGAACAGTCTCATTTTGCCATGAACGGTACTTTTAATACGACGGCAAGAGAACAGCTCAAAAGCTCAGCCATTTTGATGATGCTTCCGCCCTTGACCCGAAAACCAATGATCATGTCCTTTTGTACGCCGTATAAATCGCTTCGTTTTTGCATTACGCCAACGGTAGAAATGTTTTTCAAAGCCCTCACATACCTTTTATATACTCTCAACTGCACTGTGTTACCAAGTGCCTTCTGTAATTGGTTATTTAACGTCGAAGTCAAAAGTACGTGGTGGTCACATTCATGTGACTGGACTGTATATATATATATATATATATATATATATATATATATATATATATATATATATATATATATATATATATATATATATATATATACATAAATTTCTACTAACATCAAATAATTGAGAAAGAGTCGTAGATGTTAAATGTCTTATAAAAAGGAAAAGATGTCCGAACAAATAATAGACCGGATCAACAAATTCTGTAAAGGTTTTTTCACTGCTATAGTAACGTCAATGCAGGGCAAACAGTAAACAGCTTGTCTTCGCTAGATAATGTATAAATTTATTATTTATGCTTCGCAAAATAAGCATTATAGTCGAGGATATCATATAATTCACATAGTGTTAACATTCAGTAAGAAACGTTTCAGAAAATAAATGTATTTACTTTGTTTTCATTCGGATAAAAGTATGGAAGCAGACAGGATGCAGTGAGGAGAAGGGGAGGAAGCGAATACAGAGCAAAAAAACAAAACATACTACAGTTCGTGTAGAACTGTTGCATGCCACCTTTTGTTAGAGATTATG
>JAXGGA010012766.1:0-37577 GCA_038373865.1 Uloborus plumipes | reverse complement strand
ATTTGTGTTAAAATAAGTCTGCACATTCAAACAAGAAAGGATTAGTTTTGCACAGAGTCGAATGCCAAGAACGGCATTTTTCTCTTGCTTGGGAGAATTTAGAGATTTTGGGAGGTCACAGTGACCTCCGAGAATTGGGGAGAATGACCTCTGAAAAGTCATGGAGGAATTGTAACCTTTTAGGAGGTCACAGTGATCTCCCACTGTGGGTGGTCCTGCTTGCCCCTCCCTAAGGTGAGCCCTGGCTACACCTGTGACGGTCGATAAAAAATGGTCATTGCACGGTCCTAGGTCGCAATCTCTATTTATTTAACCCTTTATGTCCCAAATTAACTTATCAATGATTTTTTACATATTTTTTTGGTTTTTTCAGTCATTAAAAAACATATTTATTGAGTAAAAAATGTCTGAAAATTTTGGGGGCCTAAGGCCCCCCCACGCCTAGGGTCCCCACGAAAACTGTTTCCGACAGTAGGTACCATCTCTCGACCTCTCGGCAAAGTACAAGGAGTGGTACTCTAAAGCTTCAGCATGATTACAGCCATATTGGATTCAAAATACGAAATTAATATAAGCGGGACTCCTGAGTCCCGTCGGGGCATAAAGGGTTACATACATATTATATGCACTTACCAAAATTATGAGAGGCAATTAATGCCACCTCATTAGTTCCAGGTTTGATTCGAAAAAATCCCATCTCAGAATGCATCTTATGCTTTTTCTCCAGGTGCCATGTATTTGATCTGAAATTCAGTAACAGATTTAAAAAATCTTCAAAAGGCATAGACTGATGTGTTTAAATATAAATTAGACTATACCTTCTCATTTAAAGCATTTATGAAACACATTTTTTACTGAAAGGAATATATATCCATGGTGTCAAATACATTTCTGTTATGCAAATATTCATATTTTAGCATTGTTCTCCATAATTTGTAACTTTAGTAAATGTAGGCTAAACATTCAGGTTTTATGCACAGATTGTATTCTTTTATTCTAATATATACTAGAATGAAAGAATACATCCTTTTTTTTTAGTCTATGGTAATTTAATGCAAATATAATATAAAAAGTTCCCCTTTTGCTCTCGTCTGCAACACGTGTTTTTTTTCTTTTAATACTGTAAAATGTGATGTATAGGAACAGCGGGGTGATTCGGAACAAAACTTCTGATCATACAAAGAAATTCTTCATAAATATACCGTCGGGTATTTTTGTCAGTTTCATTTTTATCTAGAAAGGTAATACTATAGGAAGTAGGAAAAAAAAAGTTTTTGTCACTCTGGCAACAATATTGGCTTCTGTGCAAGGCTGCAAGCAGAATGCTAAAAAAAATTTAAATTTTCATGATCTGCAAAACTTTGAATGTAAGTACAGACCCCTTTATATTTCAAATCTCAGAATAGTATTTCTTAATTATGCATATATCTGAGTAACAGAGCACCACATTAGAAGAGACAACATTTTAATTGTGACATCAAAATGGAAAATTCTTCATAATGATATAAGATAAGGATTTGCGGGGTGAATAGGAATACTTTGTTCTGTTGTTCCAATTAAAACTTATTTAAAGGAAACTGTTTGAAAAATCAAGAGAAGGACAAGAATTTATTACTGTTTATCAATTCTCCTTAGCAACTAGATCTTAGAATGACAAAAAGTTATAGATTTCAAAATATTTTTGCTCCAGGAGACTTCTTTTTACTTAAAAGAACGGGGAAAAGTCATATGGACTTTATGTAGCAAAAGTCCAGCACACAGACAGTGATGAATAAGGGGGGAAATCTTACAGGACAATCCCCGAAACCCAGAGATTTCAAGAAACTAAAGAAAAGACAGCGTTCCTTCTAGAAGATGTTATGAAAAAACTTGAGCCAAGCCACAACTGCTAGTTTTAACCCTTCACTGCACGATTTTTTATATTTTCATGAAAAAAATCATATGTTACCTTTAAATAGCCCCGAGTTCAGGAAAAATGAAGAAAAAAATTAATCTTAAAAATTTGCACCAAAAATGATGTTTTAACTGTTTGTTCCACATATGGCACAAAGCACATAGTATATGCTTATACTGATAAGTGTAATAATCTACAATGTGTTTTGTGCCATAAGTGGAACAAACAAATTTTTGCCACTAAGTACAGCATATATATTTAAACATTTTTAGAACAAAGGAAATAATGATTAAGCACACTTCTTACTGTAATGCAGACACTCTATTTTTCAAAAGCAAGAACTGTAATACCTAGACTAGTGCAACTAACTAGTGCATAAAAATCACACTAAACTGTTATAGCAATGTTCCAGAAGGGGCACAAAGCTCAGTTTAACTGCATTTAAATATCAGAGGAATATATGAGGGTTTTTTTGGTTTGTGCCAGATCAGGCACACCATGCAGTGAAGGGTTAAGGACAAGTACATATTTGTGGACGACATGAGGGACTTCCATTTATGTTTAATCTTTGCATTTCAATTCAAAAGCATTTCCTAAAATTACTTTTAATTTTTCATAGGTTCAAAATTGTTTTGAATTGTAACAAATTATAAACGTTTACTGGTATTGAAATTAAACTTTTATTTGACAGTAACTATCTGTTCTTATTCTCCCCCATCAACATTACTCATGTTTGTGAGACCTATTACAGGTTAAATGGAAAAAAATAAAAATTTTAACATGTGTTCCGATTGACCCCTATCAGCGGGGTGATTCGGAACACCCCTAAATTCCTATAAAAAAAAAGAAAAAAAAAACTGTTCAAAATGTTTTGTCTTTGCTTGGAATAAGACCGAAGTTTCTACCCAAAAAATCAAATTAAAAAAAAATATGTTTCAACTTTTTTTTTTACAATCAAAGCCGAAAAGTGTACCGATTCACCCCATTTTATGGTACCCATGTCGCTATTTTCTCTTTCAAGCAAATTTAATTCAATGTTGGTCTTTTACGTTAGTTATTCTACTCAAACGAGCCGAATGGCGAAGTTCTGAAAGCTAACATTTGTTTTCACTAGGGACGTCATTTCAAGTTTTTCCGGGGGGGGGGGGGGGGGCAAAAAAACACAATGCAATTTCATCGGAAAACATTAAAAACCACGCCCACTTCTATGTAAATACATTGATTTCTCAAAGCCGGGGGGGGGGGGGAAATCCCCCCCCTAAATAACGGGCCTGGTTTTTACCTACGATACCAGCAGAGCATTCATACTATGCAATAGAAAGAATGTAAAATGAGCTTTAAGAACGAAATGACATGCTAGACTTTCATTAAAAATAACAATAGTTGAGGCCTCGCGGCCAAATTTGAATATGCACAATTCTGATACATTATATTTCATAAGGTATGATAACTCAGGTGTACGTTGTTGCATGCTATCAGTTAAAAATAAAAAATTTAAGTTAGAGTTACAAGAGTATCAGCAAACATTTGGAATTTTTTTAGTTTTTGATCATGCGCAACAAATCATATGAATCAACTAAATTTTTTGCAATATGTTCACTTAAATAGTTCTTGCAATTAGAGAGCAAAATTCAATTAGACACTGGAATAAGTCTTATTCATATTCAGTTATCAAAACTGGTCGACATTTTTACTGCCCAGTGCTCACAATTTTATTTCCTTAATTGATTTTTAGGAACATATTTCTTGTTCAGTGTGTCCATTACATAGACAAGTCTTTTTGATCTATACAAGCTTTGCAGGCCTGAAGAGAGGTCATGTCAGCCTCTTTACTAAAGCTAACATTAGATCATTTAAATTAAAAAAACAAAACAAAAAAAAAAAAACATACTGGTATTGGATAATAGGTTTTTCGGATGGCTGAATTTCTAGTACTTCTTTATACTGTATTGCATTCATACTAGGATACGAAACTTCAGCTTCAGTAGACTCCCATTTACCGAACAACCAGGACAGAGGGGACAAAGCAGGATGGTAGGAATCACCAGAACTAGATTCAAATTGAAACATTTATTATTTTATCGAACAATCCAGTTAACTTTTCATTTCTTTAGCATTGAAAGAAATTATTTTTGAGAAATGAGTCTTTCAGTGAACTAATTAATGCTATCAAAATTCATAAAATAGAAAGGTTGTTTCAAATTACATTAATATTAAATAAATTAAACATAAACGGTAAGAAAAATTAACATTGCTACCTCATGTTTGTCTGTAAACAATAGCATATGTGGAAATCAAAGTAGCAGTTATTTTTTAGCATTTGGCTTGTCGATGATTACTAATTTGGGTAGCTTTTAATTAAATATATTTATTAAGTATATTAAATACATACATTTGCTTTTTGAATAAAGGCACTGAAGAGAATCTGCTATCTTAAAAGAAATATATATTTTTTACCGTTGAATGATCGTTGCTTATCCAAACCAAAACATCTCAACTTGAACTCCATGCCTTCAGCAGAAGAAAAACAAACACAAGGCGCGTGAACAATGACATTTCTTGATTAAATTCATTTCCTTTGTGTGAATTATTTGATTGAATAATTATTGTAAAACCTTTATTAATAAGAGGAAGAATTTCCTACTCAAATTCTAAAATCATGGCGAGTGAAATTGCAATAGCTGCGTCCGGTAATCGTCTTCCAAATTCATGCGATCTTTATGAAGCCGGCATCCTCGTTTATGGACAGATGTACAATATCTTATTTCTTGATCTTCGCACAAATCCTCCGCTAATCTTAGATGATAAATGCATTATGACTGCTCACAGAGCCAAAATAGTTGCCCTTTCGATTTTCAAAGGAGATAAAGGAGAAAACCAGGAACTGATGGTAAGCGCGGCCGATGACACAAGTATCACAATTTGGGACCTGAATTCCAAGACTTCAATTGCTAATACTGAAATAAGAGATGTAAGTATACTTTTGTGTTGCAAGTCACTTGGAAACAATAACTATCGTAAACTAAAAAAATCAATCGAAAATATCCCATTTCGAAATTTCGCAAGCCTTATTTATAGAAAATTCTTAATGGGCCTGGGGTAACTGACTAGCATTTAAAAAGCAAAACAGTAAGAATTTTTTAATATTTAACGCGCGATATACGTTGTGTAGAAAACTTTTTCCTGTGTTTTTTAAAACCGAATGTAATGGCGCAATTGAATTCTTGAAAAACATTTTGAGTGATTTTAAGAAATTTGAAATGTATGGTCATTGACTGAGATTTTAAATACATACATGTCATTTGGTTGCCTACCTTGTGATTTTTTTTTTTAATGATCCAAAATGTATTTTGAGAGATATTAAATCATTAACCTCTAAGAACCAGGTGGTACACATGCTGTACCGTAAGTCTTTATTCCTTTGAGGACAGGGTTGAAACCTTCGCTTCTACCCTTTGGAGAGGGGTTCTTTCCAAGATTTCAAAGCCCCTTACTCGGGGATTATGGCTTCGTATTCGAACTGCGAAGTCATATAACCTAAGTACTTGCCATTGCACCTTCCTGTAGAGCAGTGGTTCTCAACGGGAGCGATACCGCCCCCCGGTGGGCAGATGCTGAGGGGCGGTGAACAGATTTTGGGCAGTAGGGGGGCGGTGGATATATTTTGGGCGGTAGGGGGGCGATGGGTTTATTTTGAAATGTGTTTGCGAGGGATTGTTTTAGGCGGAAGTGGGAGAAATTGCAGTTCTCTTACTTCTCCAGGGATGGCTTTAAAATTATTTTCTGGGGATATCTCAGCACTGAACCCCTGATGCTTCTATTTACTTTCTCAAAGATCAGCAGCACATCTTAGGTAAGGGGGTGGGTGATAATGGTCATACCCCTCTCAATGAAACAACAAAATTATTTGTAGAAATAACATGCAAAGACCTAAAGTTGCGTTTTTCGACCATTAATTTCGAAAACTTTCCAACCCCTCGCCCTCATGAAAACTTTCAGGCTATATGTAATATCAAAGATAGCCTAAAATTAGCCAATAGCAGTTCAATTTCCAAAAAGTTTTTGAAGGCAGGTCCCCACTTTAGCAGTGCAAGTCTAAAATAGCCTGAAATTGTGAATTATGAATTAAATTTGAAAAGTTGTTAGGGGACAAAGCCTGAATCCTCCCTCCCCGCTCACCTAACTTATACAGCCAAAACTCCTTTCCCCTAACACAGCCACTTTTGCTTAAAATTTTAGTTTTAGACATTTATGTTAAAGCGTTCTCGAAACCTTCATTCTCAAACACAGACTAATTATTTAAAAAATGATTGCGAGAGAATATCTTGAACTACCAGCCTCCTCTTTCAACAAACGTGACCAAAACGAGTTAAAATTTGTGCTTTTAAGAGGTTAGTTTAGGAAAAATTCTAGAAGTTTTGTGTCGTTAGACCATCGCTCTAACAGCACCAGAGTACAATAAAAAAAAAAAAAAAAAAATCCGTAGAAAACTCTCCAACCTTTACCATTCCCTCAACATCAACAAAAATAGTTTAAATTTAGACATTTAAGACTTCAATTTCAGAGAACACTGAAAGGAGCTATGAGCCCCTAACATGACTAAAATCAACCTTATTTTTGAATATTTTGCCTTCAATTTTGAGAAAAAGAAAAAATATATATGAGAGAGCTTTTTTTCCCTTGGTACTCAAAAAGAATTTCTCTGAATTGAACTTATCTTGAAATTTATAATCTTAACTTATTTTATTTCCTTTTCCTCCAATTAAAACTTGCAAGTATTTGTCCCACCTATGAGAAAAATCGAAGGTCCGGCTTTGTTATTGCCCAGCCGCAGTAAAGTGCAATATCCGTATGTAATAAACAGGGTTGGGTTTTTGACGTCAAAAACCAGTTTTTGACATGACATGTCGAAAACCTGTCAAAAACGTCGAAAACCTGTCGAAAATGTCAAAAACCTGTGTAAAACTCAAATACAGTGGTTATTCAGATTTTTTATAAACATATGAGGTTTCTCATCCAGATAAATATTAAATAAAAATGTATACATCTTATCAATCAAGTTTAATAAACATTAAATTAATAAATTAATGAAAATTATTTCTCATTCTTTTAAACTAACTTGTTTTGCCGTGAAAAAAGTTAAATATTAAAACTTAAATCCAGCATTTAAAGTAGTTTTGTTTAAATGTTTATGTAACTATCAATTAGTTATCTTATCAATCAAGTTTAATAAGAATTAATAAATTTAATGAAAATTAATTCACATGCTTTTAAATTAACTTGTTATGGAGTGAAAAAAAATTACAAATATTAAAACTTAAATCCAAATTTTAGAGTAGTTTTGTTTAAATGTTTTAATAACTATCAATTGGTTATCTTATCAATCAAGTTTAATGAAAATTAAATTAATAAATTTAATGAAAATTAATTCGCATTCTTTTAAATTAACTTGTTATGCCGTGAAAAAAGTTACAAATATTAAAACTTAAATCCAGTTTTTAAAGAAGTTTTGTTTAAATGTTTAAAAACTATCAATGAGTTATCTTATCAGTCAAGTTTAATAAAAATTAAATTAATAAATTTAATGAAAATTAATTCTCATTCTTTTAAATTAAGTTGTTATGTCATGAAAAAAGTTAAATGTATTAAAAGTTAAATCCAGTTTTTAAAGTAGTTTTGTTTAAATGTTTTAATAACTATTAATTAGCTATTTTATCAATTTAAAAATCTTTACATCAGAATTTCAAGTGATTTTTTTTTTCTTTTGAGTAAAAGCAAAACTAAATGAATTAGTACTCAGTGTACAAATCTGCTAAATATTTTTGATCAAACTGTTTTATTTGTTTATTTATTAGTTATTGTTGTTACTTTTGTAATCAACTTTATCTGAGAAATACTATAAATAGTCTGTACTGGAAAATAAGCTTATTGTTTCAAT
This sequence comes from Uloborus plumipes, assembly GCA_038373865.1. Taxonomy (NCBI): domain Eukaryota; kingdom Metazoa; phylum Arthropoda; class Arachnida; order Araneae; family Uloboridae; genus Uloborus; species Uloborus plumipes. The sequence goes on along the minus strand of JAXGGA010012766.1, from coordinate 29,745 downwards.
AGTATTACTATGGTTTCTTTAAAAAAACTCATAACAAAAAAACAATACAAACTTTACTCATTTTTCATTATTACCAATGCATCATTTCTCAATATTTTTAATTATTAATTCGGAGCACTTTATTTTAATAACCTAAAACTCCAAAAGTCAGTGTCTGAAATCAGAAATTGTAAAATTCATTTGAAAATGTGTTTTGATTATCAATATCAAATTTAAACATGTTTTGGACAGAAATTTAGGTTTTTGACAATTATGTCAAAAACCATGTCAAAAAAGGGTTTTTGACATGACGGTAAAAACCACGGTTAAAACCGGATAAAACCTCCGACTGTCAAAAACTTGCCAACCCTGGTAATAAATGAGGAATGCGTATTGCACAGTTGCAAGTAAATAAGAAAAACACGTTTTGGGATTGGATAGTTTGGGGGAACTATTTGAACGCAGTCTATTTTTCAAAATATATGGGCTTTCAAATTAAAATATTGAAAACAACGCATTTTTATTTCAAACCGTTTTGTTCTTAATTACATTCAAAATGGGGCACTCATTTAATGAAACCATTCTAGGCACTTGGTTGTTTCTTTGACGCAGGTTTTTGGTGCAAAAAATTGACCGCTTTTTAAAAAGAAAGTTATGAAGAATAAAAAACTTTTGAAGCATAAGTTTTTTTACTTTATAGTTATTTTCAACTCTCTGTTTGTGCAAAATTATAGAGTTAAACCAATAAAAAAAATGCTTTATCTCCTCCTCCCCCTCTTCCAGTTTCATGCCTGTAGGCAAAGGGGGCGTTTCAATAATGTTCAGTTCTAAAGGGGGCGGTAGCTGTAAAAAGGTTGAGAACCACTGCTGTAGAGGAAAACAGATCTGCGGTTCAACAGTTGTACCGCCGGTTTCGAAAGGAAAATTTCTATAGGAATAGCCTGGATCCTAAAGGTTAAATCCAGTTTTAGAACTACGACAAGTTGAGAGGAGAAGATTTTTTGTGCAATGAATATTTTGTGTTGATTGTAACAAAATACTATTTGGCTTAAAAGATGTCAGTTAGTTACCCTTAGAATTGTTAGAATTATTTTATCGTGTGATTATATTTCTCATGTATATATTGTTTTTCTGTAACTAGTGTTATTTGCCAACGATGTAATGTATAAGTATTTGGCAGCGCTATTATATTGTCGCGTTCAGCTCACTTGCCAAAATCGAATCTTCTCTTTTATGTGCGGTCGAGCCTGCTTAATGGAATAGCCATTTTGCCAGGAAAATTATTCTAATAACAGGGGTCTGACCAGAGGAAATTCGGGTCCGTTAACGGACCCTTCACAAAAATACGATCGAGCAAAACGGACCCTTCACAAAATGCTGATCAAACAAACGCACATTTCACACATTATTCATTCAAAAAGCAAATCTGAAATCAAAATAAGGCATAGCATATTTCTGTGTAAAAGCCCATAACTTTTGGGCCTTTTCTGAAGTTAAAGAAGGATATCGCTTATCCGGCAACTTTGCGAAAAAAAAAAGTCGGCACTTCCTGCCTGGCCCTGCGATGCTCGGGCAAGCAAAAAATCTTTAGTGTAAAATGTAGCACTTTTTGTTGGTTTCTTTTAAAGAAATTAACAACTTAAAAAAGTTAGTTGTTTTGCTTTAATGGTTCTGCTTGTTTGTTTTATCATATGCAAATCAAAGTGGCTTGCTGCGATGTTGCTGTTATAGATTTCTCTGGAAGTGCAGAGTAAGGATTTTTCTCCCTGCTATGGACTTAAACATAAAGGAAATAATAATAATAGCAATTATCAGCGGAATGAACTTAGAACTGCAAACAGATAGCTAGGGTTGGAGAAAAAATGGGATTGCTTCTGGGTAGAGCGATCAGCTATTTAAAATTAAAATTATCTCCATCTGACGTCTTTGGTGCGATGTTTTGACCTTATTTTGGCAGAAAATTATCTTTTTTTTTATTTTATTTATTTATTTTTTAATGCTTCAAGGGTGGTGTTTTAGTTATATTCAGTAAAATTTTTGACTTTAATAAATTATTAAAAAACGTTTTTATATTTCTGATGCTTTCATTTTGAAAAAAGCGATCTCTGCATCCGATATGAAAATCGAATTTACTTACTTTTCAAACTAATTACTCTTTATTAGGAGGCAAATAAATGAAAATTCGCTTTATTTTTTGCTCAGATCATTATTTTAAATTTTTTAAAGCAAAATTAACTGTTCTTTTATGCGTCTAAATGTTAAACAATCGTTCCATTTTATTTTTGCATTAATTGTGGAAATAAACATTAATAATATGTTTACCATAGACCTTTAAAATGCAATTGTAAAAAAAATTCACCAAAAAAAATTATTTTATGTTCCGTTTTTATGCTTTTGATGTCACTTGAATGATCACTTTGAAAACTGCAATCTCTTTGCATCCGCTACAGGAATCGGACTTTTCGCATTTTTGATGTTTAATGTGCTTTTTTTTTGAGGAAAATAAATGAAATTTATTTTTATTTTTTATTAAATTAATTTTTTTTTTTTTTTTTCAAAATTGTTTGATTTTCACAAAATTATTTGATTTTTCACAAAATTATTTAGTTTTTCACAAAAAACGGACCCTGTGAAAACTCCTGGACAACCCTGAATAAGAGAGATCTTCTATTATCCGGGATCCCATACACACGACGTTTCAAATTGCATTTAAACCAAGAAAGCATTAAAAATTGCCTTAACCACAGGTATATTTATCAACAAATATCTAATGATTAAATTTAAACATATTAATTAATGACGCTTTAAACATGTGCATTAAAATTTAGAAATTGGATTAAAAAGTGACCTTATTTTATTGCAAAATATACATATTTGCAGCAATTTTCGGAAAATTACTCATAATGTTACTCACTTATTTGTTGCTAAAGAAGTCGGATATTTTAGACTGTTTACTGCTCCGAGAATGCATCAAGTCAGTAGCTTGGTTTTCGAGTGTGTAAAACAAGTGAAAGTCAGCATTGGGCTTCGTTTCCGAGAAGTGTCTTATAATATTACAAGCTATATTAGCTTCAGCACGCGGAGATCGATCTTTCAAAATTTTTTTGCTAGTTGTAACTTCGTACGTTAACATCATTGATATTTTTATAAAATCCTCTTTTTATAGAACACTAGAGAAGCATTCTCTTCAAATTCTAGGAATCACCATTTTCTACCCCAAAGAAGTGACAAAAAATAAACTTTGGAAGCCGTCCATAGGCTTCACATTCATTATTGTTCTTTACAGGAGGAGAAATCTGAATGTAATCGGTTGGAAATGAGAAAATATAGACATCATCATGACTAAAATTATTCTTTTAACCGGGATTGCTTCAAAAAATGTATTACTTTAAGCGGGAAATTTAACATTAACATGATTTACTATGGTTCGGTGCATTGAAAATGTACTGCATTAAGTGGGATATTCTATTAACCGATATTCCATTAAGCGGGTTCGTTTTAGTTTTTCTACTGAAAACTAATAAACGTTAACAAGAATTGCCCTAATTCATTTATGATTTTTGTATTGTATCTGATATCATAGAATCATTGCATTTTGTAATAGCTAAATTTGGATGATTTTTCTTATTTTTAGTTGCTTGTGCTTAACTCAAAGAAACTAATAACTGTTTAAAGAAGTATATAAATATCGTTATGCTTGAAAAATAAAGCAAATGAGCCAGAAAACTAAACATGTGTTTCAGCGTTACAATATTCATGTGGGCTTTTTATAATTTATTTTTGTTTAATAAAAAAAAAAGACTACTTGTGTGTTAAATTGTTTTCCAACTTTGTTTATATTTTTGCATCACTTCTTGTATATGCTTGTACCACTGCTGCAAAAAAGAAACTTTGATTCTTTTTTGGACATCATCTAAAAATGATTGAAAAAAAAATAGTTTTATGATGTTTTAAGAAAAACATCTAGGTTTTCAACTCTTAAAAGTTTTAGTTTGGGGCAGCTTTATTGCAGTATGAAAATAATAACTGGCATAAAACTTACTAATTGTTATTTTAACCGTTGCTCAAAATAAACTGAATTTCTAGCTAGTAATCTGATCGCATAAAACTGCAAAAATTAATTATTCAACAAGGGTCAATCTTGAGAGAGATTAGGTCCGTTAAAGGACCCTTCACAAAATTCAAGTCACTCAAAAGGGGACCCTTCACAAAATTCAGTCACTCGAAAAAGGATCCTTCACAAAATTCAGTCACTCAAAAATGGACCTTTTACAAAAATCCTACACTCAAAAGCGGACTCTTCATAGAAATCAGAGTTTAAAGAACGATCGGGAATATTTCTTGCAGTACCCTATTTTCGGGTAGATAAGCCGCGGCTTATACGTGTTTAAAAGCTGAATTTTAACTCCTGCAGCTTATAGGATATGGAGGCTTATACAATGTATTTTTTTTCTTTTTTTTTTGTTTTTTAAAAGTACATGCTATGTTTATTTTTTCCTAAAACAAAGCAAATTAGAGTCAGACATCGAAAGCCACTACTGTAAAGCCCTTGAACAGTTCTATTTTAAAAAGGGTAACAGCATTTCTGCTTAGGGGAATAAATTAAGAAAAAAAAAACCATCAACAATAACCAACATATCAAAAAACGAATCCAGACGAAAAACAAACACAAAATCAAAATCTCCAGTGATAAGGAAGGGAAGAAAAAAAAAACATCAACAATAACTCCAAAGGAGAAAAATAAAATCACCTGCTGCCCACCCATTGCTGAGGGAATTGGAAGTAAGGTTGCTGTAGAGACTACCAGAGAGTAGAACAAGGTTACTATAAGTTGCAGTTATCGCCAAAATGTTGCAAGGTTTTAATTATCTATGATATTGAAACACTATTTTCAAATCAATGTTACTAATTCTTTGTCATTATTTTTTAACGATGTCAATAGGAGTATACTGCAGCAAAGGTTCTTGCAGAAATTTTTTTTAACTACGCTGCGGCTTATAAGCCCATGTGGCTTATCTGATGAAACATATTTTTCTCCCGAATTTTGCGAAGTGCAGCGTATACGGTCGTGCGGCTTATCTACCCAAAAATACGGTAACTATTTTTTACAAAATCACGAATTAGTTTTTACAAAGTTCCAAACTATTTTTCACAAAATTCCAAAAACAGGACTTTGGTCAAATATCCTAGATTGACCCCCCGTTCAAGTACGAATGCTTAGGTGCTTCAGGGAAAAATGTTAAAACAAAGGCTTTTTGCCCAATGCAATGTCTTATTAATAGTTCAACTATTAACTTTCCTCTTTTCTGGTTTTGTTTTACCAATCGTATTAATTGCCATTAAATCCAGTTTCTTTAAACATAATGTAAAGTGTTGTGTTTTTCCAGTGCAACGCCTTGTCTTGGTTCCCGAGCAATACCTTGGTGGTCATCGCGTCAGAACATTCCAACATTGTGAAATGGAGCTACAAGCAGGGCACAACAAAGAGAATAAGATCTGGATGTAACCAATCAATACTGTTTATTGCACATAACCCGACAAACAATGAAATTATCGCAACTGGGTAAGTAACCATTTAGTATCCTTTGTTATCAAATATTAGGACCCTACCAGGGCTCCAAAATTGTATTGCCCGACATGCCTGCGGCAGGGTGTAAAAAAATCAATGATTTTTTTTTTTTAAATCAAAAAAATCGGATTTTTTGGATTTAAATCAGATTTTTTTGATTTAAATCGGATTTTTTTGATTTTTTTAAAAAAAATTAGAAATTTCAGTTATTAATTAATTTTTATTTATGAACAATTTACCTTTAAGTTTTTAAAAATACAAAAACACCTTTGAAGTAAAGCTTCACCAGTAAGAAACCCAGAAAAAAGTGATAGGAGCCAATCTGAAAATAATTCTGTCTACTAGCTAGGATAAAAATCAAATGGGGCAGGAAGCACCCAATCCTCACTTCATTCAGCCTCGCCCTCTTTATTTTGCTTTTGTTTTGTAAAGCTGAAATATGCTCCATTTCAGCCACTAATAAAGACTGTCCCCCCTACCCCCCATTTGCTAACGCAAGGCATAGAAAATTCATCTTCTGTTTGGTTGTGTTTGTTTTTTCTTTTCACTGAAAGTATATCACACACATTCTATCATGTCCCTCCCCCTCAATTCACTCTTTGCAACACCTGCCCTGCACCTCCATATATTTTCTTTATTTCACATATTAGACAACAAATAGCATTATTTGTGCATACATATTATTTGGACTGCAACCTTCCAGTATCTGTGGAGAGGGGATGAGTAGGATTACTTTTCCTTTTATTAGATGGAAATCAAAGTTCTAAAAGAAAATGGCAAAAATAATGAAATTGGGATTGGCCAAGAGAATTTTTTAAGGATTAAAATAAAAAGTGATTTAAATGAATGATTTAAAAAAAAAATCAATTGATTTAAATCGCGATTTAAATCACTGATTTAAATCAATTGATTTAAACCATTGACACGCTGGCCTGCGGCATGTAAAAATTCTGATCGGGCATGAATGTGTTACACCTACATGCCAGGCATGTAATTTTTTTATCATATTTCTTTCCATATCTATTTCTTTGTATTTTATTAAAAGATTAACATATATTAGTATTGAAATAATTTTTAATTCAGATATAAAGCTGTTATGCAATACACCACCAACTCGACTATTTCGATCCATGGACAGCTGTTTCGAGCTTATTCTGCTCTCATCAGCATGGAATACGAAATTAGTCGAGTTGGAGGCAAAAATCCTCTTATATAGCAAAGAGAACGAAAAAAAAACTGGTCGCTAATGTGAAATTAGAATACCAGCGAGCGACCGCACTTAGTATGGTACAACTCGTAAATTTTTTTCGGCAGAGCTCAAGGTAAAAAGCAGTAAGTAACAGCCCCTAAGCAAGGGCTAAGGCAGAAACATGCAATACACCATGTTTTTGCCTTAGCCCTTGCTTACTTACTGCTTTATAAAGCTGTTAGTTTAATTTTTTTGTCCGATTAACATGTTGACTCTCCAACTGTAAGACAATTCGTAGCATGTCATTTTAGCTGTAGAATTGAAGTTGAGTAGCTTGTAGATGATGGATTTCCTGTTTTGTCGAGACTACAATTTATGTGTAGTTTATTGACATTAATACGAAAATTCGGCTTTTGAGGAGATGTCAATAAATCAAAACTAATTGACAGGTACAGTGTTTAGCCCAGCTCATATGCTAAAATATTTTTTTTACCATGTTACCCCATATTCAGGGACGTGCCATCTGGCTAGGCAAGGTAGGCAGTGCCTACCCACGAAGAAAACAGACCAACCTCACCACTTCATTCAATGACATTTAATGCGTTGATTGGAAAAACATATTTCGGTTTTACACAGCAATGATGGAAAAAAAGAAAAAAAAAATTGAATTTTTCCATTTTGGTACACTTGAAAAGCAGCGACCGACGCTGCTTTTGGACCTCCGTATCTATGCAATGCTTAGCATGCAAAACACCCCTATGCCGCACTTTTCCCCCTCTTCACGTTAGCCAAGTGACCTTGGAAGCAGAATAAAATCTGCCTCTCTGGCGTAGCCGACGAAGATCAGCTCGAAAGCTACTCTTTCTCTGCCGGTCTCTTCGATTATCCGCTGCAATTTGAACGTTATGTGCAGGGCGGTGAGCGTTAGCAAAATTCTCAATGGTTTTGGCATCCGCATCTTGGTTCGTTTTTTATATGGTTGTTTGTTTTCTGTGCAATGTTTCCGTAATTTTCAAAAACTTCGTTTTTTTCATTTGTCATATTGTTTCCCATGTTTAAGTTGAAACCTCAGGATAGTTGTTCTGTTTAAACTTTTTGAAAAGAAAAAAGAGTGACAAAATATTGAAAAGTTCATATCATTATTATATGGAAGTCAATTTTAAAAATTAGCTTTTATAGTTGATAAGGATGCATTCAGCAGTCTAGAAAAAAAGTTTCGAAATTTTTTGACATTATAAGACGGATTGCAGATTTGTAGATATTTAAGGGAACAAGTTTTTTTTTGACAAATGTATTTAAAAGTTACTTGATTTTATTTTTGAAAAGTGAACTGAGCCTACTATTTCCAGAAACTGGTGTTGTTGCAGTTAATTTTGACTATACCAGCCAGAATTTTTTATAGAGTGAATATTTTTGGCCATAAAAAGAATTAAGAGCAGCAAAAAGAACAGAATGACAAATGAACAACCTTTCTTTCTTGTTTTGATATCCATAGAAAAAGAAAGTGAACAAAATGAAACAAGACCCCACTTTCAATTTTTGTGAAAGTCACAGATATTTTCACCACAATGAAAGAAAGAAGAATAGATTTTCTATAGAATCAGATGAAAATATTTTTATATATGTTTGTACTAGGGGATAACGTAAATATCATTCTTATTCATACTGTTTCATTACGGTTAACAGCATATGTTTTTTTTCAACATATGTATTATTATGCACCAAATTATCTCATCTGCCTACCCTGGGCGTTCGTTCGTAGTACGTGCCTGCCAACATTACAGCTGAAAATTAGCAGATGCCACTCACTGAAATTTTATAGCAGCATAAAAAATAATTTGCATCGACAAAACAACATCCACAGATTATATGATTTATTGAAAACTACAATAAGTAATTTATATCTGTATCAAAAACAACTTTGTATTTCTGATGGTTATGCTAATGTATTGTTTACTAATTTGTAACTAAAAAGATATATTGTAAGCAGAAGGCGGAAACCACGGGCTAAAGCTTGCTCTTAACTTACAGCAAACAAAAATATTTCACATTTGTATGTGACATCATGCGAGAGGGAGAAAAAAAAGTGGATGAAAAAGTTAATCTGCTTAGGAGAATTTTCAATCATAGAATCATCAATCTTATTCAATAAATACCGATAAAAAATTATTTTAATTCATATTTTGTATTTGTCATATGTTTGTTTTCATGCGTCTAACGGGGCTGCCTATTGGCTACTATCCATTTGCAGACCTGGTGCATTCCCCGAGACTAGCTGTCATTCTGGCACTATTATCCTCAAAGGTCGTTGCCACAAAAATTTGACGCCCCTTTCCTCCACCAGATGGAGGCACCTGGACTCTATTCGATCCAAAACTGCTTGTAATTTAATTTTGCCAAGAGAGCTCCATGCCAAATGAGCACTCGAATGGATCTTTTACATGTTGCATAATCATATGATATAGACACTGTCAATTTCGATTTGTTGTCCTGTATTATCAGGGGTCTGTCCAGGATTTTTCACAGGGTCCGTTTTTTGTGAAAAACTAAATATTTTGTGAAAAATCAAATAATTATGTGAAAATCAAACAATTTTTTTAAAAAAAAGCAAAAAAAAAAAAAAATTTTTTTTTTTGAATTTAAAAAAAAATAAAAGTGAATTTCATTTATTTTCCTCTTAAAACAGCGTATCAAACATCAAAAATGCGAAAAATCCGATTCCTGTAGCGGATGCAAAGAGATTGCAGTTTTCAAAGTGCATCAAACGCTTAAAAACGGCATATAAACGAGTTAATTTTGGTTAAAAAAAATTAAAACGGCATTTTAAAAGTCTATGATAAACATATTATTAATATCTGTTGACACAATGGATTGAAAAATAAAATGAGACGATCCATCCAGTGTTTAACATTGAGACTCATAAAAGAACAGTTAATTTTTCTTTAAAAATTATAAAATAATGATCTGAACAAAAAATAAAGCGAATTTTCATTTATTTGCCTCCTAATAAAGAGTAATTAGCTTGAAAAATAAGTAAAATTCGATTTTCATATCGGATGCAGAGGCATTTTTCAAAATGAAAACGTCAGAAGTATAAAAACGGCAAATAAAACAATTTATCAAAGTCAAATAATTTTAGAATTACATTTCATCAGGTTTATATGATGAAGGTCTTTAATAATCACCGACACATTCGCCAAAAAAATTCGGCGGAAAAAATACGAAAGTAGAGACATAGCAAAACAAACAATACTACCGGACTTCCAATATTAACAGACAAAAAGTACATAAATTATTCCTGAATATAACCAAAACACCGCCCTTGCAATCACAGTGGTGCAAGTGCTGCGCCAATTGCGCCACGCTGCGCCAAATAAAGAATCTTGCGCCATCCTGCTCCCAAACGCACTTTTTAATGGAAATTGCGCCTGACTGCGCCAAAACGGCCGTTTTTCTAGCGAATATCGCGAAAAAGTGGCATAACATCTGCTTTTGTTAACTGTACGTTATAACGGTTGCTATGGCGATATTCTGAACACGTGCGTCGCGAAAAATATTCTCCTTATCTGAAATTTCAATCCTTTTGCATCTTGCAAAAATTTTGATATTTTTCACAATCCAAAATTATTTTCACATGTGCTACCTCAGCTTAACTTATTTTATGTCTTATTTTAAGAAAAAAGTAATTTATTTTTAGAAGCACGTCAGCATCTAGCATTTACGTCGCGGATGAAGCTTCCTATGTTGAAGATTTCAATCCGAATGCATCTTGCAAACATTTTAATATTTTTGACAATTAACCGTTATTTTGACAATAGAATACTTTCCATTAGCTTATTTTAGCTTATATTTTGATAACAAATAATTAATTTTTCTATTTATATACCTATTAATTTTTGCAAGCTTGATTTTAATAAGCATTAGGTTATCAATTGCTTCATTTTTTGGAAAACAATTAAAACAATCAAGCACATAATGTTTAATTATGGCTTTTTACTGAAAGGCAGTATTTTGAAAAGTTGAATTTCTAAAATTATAATTTTAAAAGCTTAAAATGGAATTTTCCATGCTACTAGCAGCAGTCCTCCCATTAGGTCATTAAAGGAAAGATAAAATTTTGATGTGTTGTACAAAATTCAGATATATTTTATGGCAGCACATAATTATCTTATTCTACTGTTTAGAAGTTCTAACGTCTTTGAGTTTTGTAACCAGCACAGATTTAAGGCATTAAAAGCAGAGAGACAAACAAATTAAATGTGAAGCAGTATACGTTAGTTACACAAGAAGCTCAATCCAATCAAGAGTCATCAGATTCTTTATTAAATTTAGCAAACCAACAACTAAAGTCTGCTGTTAAGAACAATGTCTTGTCTGAAATCGATGTTAGATTGCAAAATGGATGTTAGAGGATGCAGAGAAGTTATGAGAAAGAGAAAGAACTGTAGAACAAAAAGAAACTAATAGTCCAAGAGCCAGGTGAAAATTTGATTAATTATTTCTTCTCGATACATAATTGGCCATACGCATCAGACAACAGTATCATCATAAAGCCCTATGACCGTCAGCTGCGGCACAGTGAGGGGGATGAGTAGTTGTAACCCCCCACGCTCGAAGAAAACAAAATACATTCACTCATTTCCTCTCGGCTAAAAATTTACCAGATGATAGCTTATATGTAACTATTGATAAATATATACGTCAGCTGGCTGTATCTCGGTGGAAAAATTGTCAGCTGATACTTTGAAGGTCGTTACATAGAAGTTAGCTAGAAGCATTTACTGACTATTTAAAGGCATCAGCTGACCAGGTTTCCCTTGACTTATTGCTAGCAGATTTTTTTTATTTATCACAGTATTTTATTTAAAATCAGCTCACAAATTTTCGTGTGGGAGGAAATGACGCCTTTTTAATTATTCTTGTTATTTTTGAAGATTCAAACAACATACGCTAGCATAGCATAGACAGTATTAAAGTACGCTTGGAGGGGGTTAGTTGTGCGCATGCTCGAGGTATGAAGACCCTTTTGTTGAGGGCATCAGCCACGTTTTTAGAAGTAGAAAAGAAGGGGACTATTATACGTTTAGAATAGACAAGCAAACGTAGTCTGACGAAAGGAATATTCTGGAAACATTGTTGCATCTGTGAAAAATCGATCAAAATGTCTAATGTAACGCCTTTTTGCGTTTTTTGCAAAAAAACAAAGTCTGTTTCTAATTTAAAATCGTTCAGTGATGAAAATCTTATTAAGTGTAGTGCTATATTGAGTGTTCGAAAAACTAATAAACTCAGTGGACACGAGGCTGTACTTCCTACAGAAAAAAACAATTTTCAGCTGTACCACAGTGAGTGTTATAGACGTTTTACGGCTTTGCCCCCAAAGTATCGCAAAATAATACCAGAAGATGCACCAACTGCAAGATTGCAGTATGTATCTATATTCATTTTTTTTCCTTTTATTTCTTAGGTTACGATTTTTATAAGCATCATACAATACTGTACATTATTTAGTAGAATATTACGTGCCTAGTGTAACATTACTATACTTTAAAATTTGGAAATACTATTATTGTAGATATTATTAAATAACATTGTCATTCGTATTGTAATTTGTCATAATATTTTTATAATAAATAATTTTTATCAAGTAACTAGTTAATTTATTCTAAGCAAATTGATTATTGAAATATTTGAATGTATCTAAAATTATATGATTATATAAGTATAAGTTTAAAAAATATTGATATGGAATATTTGTTTCACCTTAACACTCATGTAGGAGTTCTATGTCGAATAATTCAAGAGACGTCATTTCCTCCCACACGAAAATTTGTGAGCTGATTTTAAATATAATACTGTGATAAATAAAAAAAATCAGCTAGCAATAAGTTGAGGGAAACCTGGTCAGCTGATGCCTTTAAATAGTCAGTAAATGCTTCTAGCTAACTTCTACGTAACGACCTTCAAAGTATCAGCTGACAATTTTTCCACCGAGATACAGCCAGCTGACGTATATATTTATCAATAGTTACATATAAGCTATCATCTGGTAAATTTTTAGCCGAGAAGAAATGAGTGAATATTTTTTTTTTCTTCAAGCGTAGGAGGTTCCAACTGCTTATCCCCCCCACCGAGCCTCAGCTGACATTCACGAGGCTTCATAGTTCGATTTTCTGCTGCGTTTTACTAATTATCACTTGAGAGGAACTTGGTCATATATATCTGTTACTGGCTCTCGGACTATAAGTTAAACTTTTAAATTAAGGTTTTTCAATTTTTAGCCCACAAAATCTAATTTTGCACGATAAAAGATAAAAAAAACTTTAGTTTACTTTTCAAGCACAAAGGTAGTTCCTTAATTTTAAGTTAAAGATTTATTGTTAACAAAAGAAAATCCAAATGTTATTGATAATTATGCAACTAAAAAACCAAAAAATGTCTACATTTTCCATATTGTCGTGGAAGCTTTAAACCAAACGTTTGCATTTCATATTTGACCGCCATGAATGCGCTCCTAGATTATTCATGGATAGGATTCTTTTCTAAAAAATGAAAAAGGATTGGTAGTATAATTGTAATTGTAAAAAAGTGGATGAGTTTATCGTTTCAATTTGACTTTAAATGAATGCTCCAATTTCTATATCCTTGTCTCTGAAAATTGAGTTAAGTACAGTGAAACATTTTGCTGTTCACCTATTGAAACCACATCTAGTATTTTTAAACTATAACTGAAAATCAATAATAGATAATCAGTGCTTAGTTAAAATGCAAATACATTTCTGTACCTTAATGCAAAAACAACCAATGTCAAAATTCGAATTGAGATATTCAGGTTCAACGATTTGAATCTCCATAGGAATGTCTTAGATTGGGTGTGTCTTAGTTTCGCTCCACTGCTAAGGCGGTTTGTTTTAAAACGTTGGTTGTTGCTGTATATGACAGAGGATACCTTTCTGTCCCCATTGCGATAAAAAAACTAAAAATATCGAATTTTTTGACATTAGTTGTTCTTGCATTAAGGTACAGATTTAAATTACTATAAATGTATGTGTTTATCACAGTCACATAGTATCTTATTCGAGCCTGCTCCTAAACACAATTCTGCCGCTCCCAAATGGTATTTTCCCTGCTCCCGAAGATGCTCCCAAACCACATTTGGTCACTTGCACCCCTGCAATCATCAAATGGCGATAATATTAAATAGCTGGTCACTATCAGAAGCAATCCTATTTTTTCTCCAACCCTAGCTATCTGTTTGCAGTTCTAAGTTCATTTTGCAGATAATTGCAATTGTTGTTAATTCCTTTTTGTTTAAGTCAAGAGCTGGGAGAAAAATCCTTACTCTGCATTTCTAAAGAAATCTATAACAGCAACAATGCAGCAAGCCATTTTGATTTGCATATGATAAAACAAACAAGCAGAACTATTAAAGCAAAACAACTACCTTTTTTAAGTTGTTAATTTCTTTAAAAGAAGCGGGAGCATAGTAGACAGGAAGTTCGACTTTTTTTTCTGTAAAAGTGGCGGATAAGAAATTTCCTTCTTTAACTTCAGAAAAGGCCCAAAAATTATGGGTTTTTATACAGAAATGTGCTATGAGTTATTTTGATATTAGATTTGCTTTTTGAATGGATAATGGGTGAAAAGTCCATTTTGTTTGATCAGCATTTTGTGAAGAGTCCGTTATACTTGATCGCATTTTTGTGATGGGTCCGTTTTGCTCGATCGTATTTTTGTGAAGGGTCCGTTTTGCTTGATCGTATTTTTGTGAAGGGTCCGTTAACGGACTCGAATTTCCTCTGGCCAGACCCCTGATTATTAAAAGTGACAGAATCAAGCTTATTTCACTAATATTGTTTCCTTTATTAGTCACAGGTTTGGAACGATTACTGTCATGAATGTTAAGACTGAGAATCTTCTTCATAAACTTAAAGTTCATTCATTGGACATTACAAGTTTATCCTGGTCTTCAGTGTCTCCTGATGTGGTAAGTTGGCCTCTGATAATGTTATTTCATGTGTGAAGAAATGTTTTTCACCATTAGATTTTCTAATGTTTACTTATACAATTCATTTATACAGGGTGTCCACTCCAATCGTGGACCAATAGCTAATTTCTAAACCGTTAGAGATAAGCATATAGTTTATTTAGGAAAAAATCTCCAAATTATGAAAGGAATTTTGAGTCTATTCAATGTTTTTCAAAAAATCAAATTTTGAAAGAGTTACGAAATTTAAATTTTTATACAGCCCCCCAGTCCCATCAATCATATTTAGTAAAACATTCTTGACACTGTAACGTTTAAAACTAAAAAAAAATCACTCTTCTACCACAAAAATTGACCGAGTTATGACGTTTTGAAAAATTAAGATTTTGAAGAATTTCGCATACGGTCCCTTAAACGATCACTGGATGACGTCATGAAATAATGCAAAATCTTGATTTTTCAAAACGTCATAACTCGGTCAATTTTTGTGGTAGAAGAGTGATTTTTTTTAGTTTTAAACATTACAGTGTCAAGAATGTTTTACTATATATGATTGATAGGACTGGGGGGTTGTATAAAAATTTAAATTTTGTAACTCTTTCAAAATTTGATTTTTTGAAAAACATTGAATAGACCCAAAATTCCTTTCATAATTTGGAGATTTTTTCCTAAATAAACTATATGCTTATCTCTAACGGTTTAGAAATTAGCTATTGGTCCACGATTGGAGTGGACACCCTGTATTTGTAGTTGAATTATAGTTTTGTATGATTCTATTTAGTAATTTTGCGCCGACTTCAAAACTGATGTTTAAACGTAGTATCGATAGTGTTCAGAGAATAAAGTTATTTGTTACTTTTTAGGGCACACTAGTGCATTGAAGCTCTAAAGTCGGTTATTTTTTTGTTTTCAAAAATATTTTTTACCATTTATGTATTGGTGTTTACTTGTACCATAAATGTGTTTAAAACTGCCCTTCCACTAGGACACATGTGAATAAAATTTAATATTAATAAATGTTAAAAAAATAATAGAGAGAGCAGGTGAAATTGTTACTGTTACATTATACAAAATGAATGTTGTTTTTACAGTATAATACTGCTAATTTTGTAGTAGTGAACTGTAAAATTGCTAGTTTTACAGTTTATTACTGCATTTTAGAGTTTTAAATTGGAACATGTGTTTGATTTATCACTTGTTTCTTTAATATCTCAAATTAATAAGAGGAAAAATGTACAAAGATGTCATTTTTATTCACATGTGCGCCCCTCTTCCCTAATCAGAATTAGAAATTGTCATTTCAAGTTGACAATATATTAGGGATGGACCGGATCAAACCCAGATAATATAGACGAACTCGCGAATGCCGTTCGCAGAAAACTTTCGAAGTTTGCAGAAAATTTTTGCATTTTGTTAAAAAAGTTATAAATTTAGGAAGTTTTCTATCTGAAATATGTCTTGATTTTGTTCATTGTGGGGCAGTAGCTTGTTACATACGAAACTGACACATTCATTAATCATGACGGATTGACAACCAACCTCATGGTAGAACCTGCACTTCATACAACTTGATATTTTTGTTGGTGGTAGCACTTTAGGATTCAGAAGCCCCCTTTCTTTTGCAGAAAATTTTAAAGAAATTATTCAAGTTTGCAGACAGTTTTACATTTTATCTAAGTCTGGACCGGATATCCGGCAACTATCCGGTATCCAGCCTATCCGGCTGATATTTCAAGTATCCCGTACTTCCGGATATACGATCCGGCTGACTGCCCCGGATACGGATATCCAGAAAGATTTTTGCTGGATATCCGGCAAAGTATCCGGTGTTGATGTGGGAGATATCCGGGATTGATGTGAGGGTTATCCGATATGATGTGAGGACCTAATTGAATATTTTCTTTTTTACAAAAATCCCAGTTAAAAATTCATCGTTTGATAAACCTTTTAGATGAAGTAATTACATTTCATCTTTCGTTTTTACCAATTTTTGCTTCTAAAACAAAAATTATGTTATTCCTTCGACTTTGTACTGGACATGGAAGCATTCTGCATATTTGATTTTTCACAATTTCCAGATAAAGTATGATTGTCTTCAGCTTTTCAAAAATATTTTAGTTAAAATATTTAGAAAGAAAAAGCTACAAACCTTCAAGGATTAATGTGCGACAAAAGGTTGAAAAAACTTACGAGCATATCGTTAGTTCATAAATAATAATCGCAGTAGCTTTTAATATAAATTCTCAGATTATTTTATTTATTGAATTCTTTTATTTTTAGTTTTTGTACTTCTAACAAAAATTGCGATCTATTAACACCCAATGATGTTGTAATTAGATATTTTTTACTTAGCCACTATTATTGCTTTATTATAGTTGAAAACAACATGCAATAAATAACCTATCTAACATTGGCCGGTCATTTCAGCGAAAATGTTACAAATCAGTCCCGATTATTCAGAATTTTAGTAATTATTTTTAATATTTACCACCAATTAATTGTATTTTTTAATTTGTTCTCCATCTAATTGTGTGTAACCAAGTATTACTTATTTAGGCGTAAGTCATTTATAAAGGACTCAAAAAAAAAAAAAAAATCTTTGCCAAAAGAAAGAAAAAATGATATGCCTCAGCTTTAAATTGTTAGGACTTAAAATGCAATTTCAGATTAAGCTGAAATGCAACAACAAAATCATTTGCAATGCACAGCACAAAAAATTCTTCTGACACCCTTTCTGCTGATTTTTTATGTTTCAAACTGTCCACTCTGTTACAAGCCTTTCAGAAATAAAATAAGCAATTGCATTCAATGTGATATTTTTAAAAAGAAGTACAAGTAATGTATCAGCTGTGATTACTTTGATACATTGAATTAAATAGTCAGCAACTAAGATAAGCCTAAAATTCTTTGCTGATGATAGTTAATTTGCACTGTGCAATGTCCACTCTGTTACAGTCGCATTAATGGTGCAAAAAATATTTTTTCTTGAAATTGCAGACAGAATTAGTTTTAGAATGTTTAGTTCATTTTATACTTGTTCTGTAATTAACTTTTCTTTACGATTAGAAATGTATTTTTCAAACCTCATTTGTCTCCTCTGTTACACCAAGTGGTCAAACTATTCAAAACCCTTAATGAATGACTCATATACAAGCCATTTACACTTTATTATGCACAAATAAACAGAGAATAATTTTTAAAACAACGATTAGTTGGCGAAAATTACTTCATTTGATAAACTTAACTTGACTATTTCAGACATGATTTGTACTATTTTAGCTGGAAAACCCCATAAATATAACATTTGCATCCAAGAATATCTTTATTTTTTCAAAACTAAGTTGAATTTCGAGGTGATTTTTTAAGAATTAGTTTATTAATTTGTTTTTCTAAAAGGGAACGTGTTTAGCATGACTCTTAATGTATTTAAAATGATAATTTGCTACTTTTAAAAATGTATCTTAATTTTTTGGAACTGAAGTAAAATTTCAAGTTGATTATTTAAGTATAAGTTCACTCATTTGTTTTTTAAAAAGTGAACAACTTTAGCGTAACTCTTAAAAATATATTTAAGCTGCTGATTTGAATCTTCAGAAAATATGTACCTTTGTTTTTTGGAGTTATATAAAATGTTTAATTGATTATTTGAGTATAAGTTTATTATTGTTACTATTATTTAACACACTGGTCCTGTTTTAATATTTTCCTCTTTAACTTGTATGTTAGAAAAATTACATGCATATTATTCTTAGAAAAAAGAATTTTTAAACAAAATTTTGCTTTATATTATTGCAAAATTAGAAATAAGAGAATGTGTTATTTTGTAATGAAGTTTAAATTCATAAAATTCTAATAAAATATGTATTAATTCGAAAAAAAAAACGTTTATCTGAGCTTAGTTTTTTTTTCTTTTTTCTTTCTTTTTTTGTAAATTAATTATCGGTATATAATATTGGTGAAATATTTAATAACTGTATCATTTACGTAGAAACTTATTGAAATGATATTGAAACAGAAAAGGTTTAAAATTTAAACTGAGAATAATTAAAAGTTTAAACTTTGAGTATATACTAGACTGTCCCAAAATTGTATGGTGAAAAAAAAATTTTGGAATTTGAACTGGCATACCATGCATTATTGTGACATTTGGTATAAATAACTATCTTGCAAAATTTTAAGCTATTTAAAGATTATTAAGTGACAGCTCAACACCATTAAATATTTAAAAAAACCTAATTTATTGAGTAATTATTTTTTTTCCAAAGTTTTATAAAATTTACTCAATACAAAATCATTTCTATCAATACTTTTCTTTTAACAATATGCAATAATTACAATCTCAAATACACTTTTTGCTAAAATTACTTTTAAAAAAATTTTAAACACCAATGCTGCTTATTTTTCGTAATGTTCCAATGTTTGAAAAATGAGCCAATGTTGCTCGTCATTAATAAGTTGCAAATTTAAACCACTTGCTAATTTAATTGCTTGCTTAGCACAATCATTTACTACCTTCAATACAGACAGGCCCGTCATTTAGGGGGGGCTGGGGGGTCAATTGCCCCCCCCCCCTGACTTTGAGAACTCAATGTATTTACATTTAAGTGGGCATAGTTTTTGTTGTTTTCTGGTAAAATTGTATTGTGCTTTTACCCTTGCCTCCCCCCCCCCCCCGGAAAAACTTGAAATTACGGGTCTGAATGCAGACACTATTTCCTTAGCTTGATTGTATTTATTTCTTCCAGCCCAAGTACGAACATCAACTTACGAAAATTATTATCCAGTTTCATTACAGCTGAATCTAAATCCGTTCTTTCACAAAATATGATAATGTTATCCTGAAAAGATTAGTCTTTTAAGACCCTTTTTGGTTTTTGGACACTATAAAGCTTTTACTATGGCAGCTTTTTCCTTTGGAGGCACGCGATCTGTAAAAAAAGCTAATCATACCAAATCCTCACTTAGCTATCAAAGTTTTCCTTTAAGTTTTTAATGAGTGCTCTAAGAGCCACTTCACTATCAATTTCTGAGTATAGCTCTAGTATTTGTAGAAGATGTAAGTCATTATGAGGCACATTGCAGCTACTGGGGGTACTGAGCCACAATTTCGCATAGATTGTTGTCACGAACAGAATTCTTTTTAATGCTAAAATCTCATAAGATGCTAATTTGTATTCCTCGTGAAAACACAAATTCTTCAAGCAGTAAACTCCTTTTGCCATCCATCTTGCCCTGTCATAGGCACCTGGGAATTAACCATACAACCAGGAACATGATCTGCATCACCAAGAGTATACAAATACAAATACAAAGACCAGCAACAACCTCTGGGCCCAACAGGGCTGGTCCTAGTCAAATTATAGACCCCAATGAAGATCAATGGCCCTCTTAAAACTATCTACTCCCTTGCTCCTTACCGCCTCTTCCGGTAAACTATTCCAAATTCCCACTACTCTGCTAAAATAGTAATTTTTCCGAATTTCCAGGTTAGCCTGAGATTTAAACAGCTTATAACAATGATCCATTGTCCTGTTTTTCGTGCAAAAATTTAACCCTATAACATCTTTCATTTTGATAAATTTAAACAACTGAATCATGTCCCCCCTGGTTCTCCTTTGCTCAAGACTATACATGTTAAGCATTCTAAGTCTGGAATCATAGTCTAAATTAGAAAATCCATTCACTAACCTTGTAGCCCTCCTTTGTACCCTTTGGTGTTAGTTTGAAAAACTCGAATCACTATAACAAAAGTGCTTGCTTTTGATTCAATGTCCAATCTTGATGCAGCCTCAATTGAAGACTCAAATAATATACTTTGTTGTTCTCCTGTTTTTGCTTTCTCTTCTTGATTTCTCTTATTACCTTTTCTTGCTAGTTTTTGAAATGTCAGTTTTCGCCTCCCATAAAATTCATCCTTTTCCCTACTTGGTCCTGAAGGAACTTCCAATCTTCAGGCATTTTAATGGTATATTCACTGTTTGCCTGCATAAGAAATATCAAACATTTTTTCTTCATTTCTTCATTGAACTCCTTTTCGATTTGTCATTGCCTCTTGGATGCCCTCCTATGTTTTTTTAAATACATTTTGGCATATTTTTCATAGATCATTTTCAGTTTGGTCACAAAATTTGGTTTTTGTGTTGTCGGTAAGCATCTTTCTGATAATGTTAATTTCCTAATCTTTAAATCATGAAATAGCCGGCCCATTGCTTCACCATTTGTTGGTAATTGGTTGTTATTATGTATATCAAGAACTGAAACAAGTTGTTCTATCAGCTATATTACAGTGTGGATATGATATTGTGAAAACTACTTTTGAATTCTCATACCACTTATTGGAAAATTAATATAAAGTCAATGTACTGTTATTTAACTATAGGAAATATTCATTAAAATTAAACTTACTTCTGAAAAATTTAGAAAATTAAAACTAAATCAAAAATGAATATAATGTAAGCTTTAGTTTTTATATAAAATGTTGACACACAATTTTAAAGTTAGAGCTACAGTAAGTCGAGAACAAAATGGCAGTGTTCCGTTTACCTAAAATGGCGATTAAAAATTACAGTTTCAGAGTTCTGAAAACACTGAAATTAACAATAACTGATAAAATTTAATATAGAAAACATTCTGCTTTAAACTATATTATGCTTAAAATGTACAAATTAATGAATAAACAATAAAAAAAATCTTTAAATATTTGTTGCATCATGCATATTTTGTACCGAAAATAGGGCATAAAATTGATTTTGGGTGCTCATGAGAGGTCTGTTAATCTTGAAATATTTGGCTAAAATTTTTACCACACCTTTAAAATGTCATTTGGCACAACTTGAGTGGGTATGCATATTGATTTTTGAAAATTATTTTTTTGGGACAGTCTAGTATATACAGAAATATTTAATTCTATCTTTTAAAGTTTTGTATTTTTTGATAAAAATATATAATTTAGAAAGAAATCACAATATGCTAGTGTTTCATTTCATATGTAGCGCTACTCCTGTACAATAAAATAGAGGCTTTAAAAATTGATTTGAATGTATTTAATAGGGATGCACCGATAAGAAAATTGGCCTATTACCGATTAATCGGCTCAGCCGATTAACGATAAGGATGATTGTTTTTAATACTACCAATTTTGCCATCACTGTTTTTTCTCTCTTATACAATTCCGAGTTTAGAAATAGTAAGTAATTTATTTCCAAGAGAAGCTTTTTTTTTTCCATTTTCCCAATTGTCACAAAATAATTTCAATATTTTATCAAATTTCTTAGAACCAATTTTCATATAATTGTCAATAACATTACATTAACACATTGTTAATTATGTTAATTGGACATAAAAATTCAGAAAAAGGGGAAGGGAGTCTGTACTCCAATTTAGGAGTACTTTTAATTTAATTTTTTTTAGTAATTAGTAGCAATTTAATTCAAGACATTTAGGGCCCTGCTCCACATTAACGTAAAGCAGAAAAATAAAGCGGAAGCGTAAATGTATTACATAGTGTTCCTATGGAAAGTACCCGGATTTTCGGTTTCTACCTTCGGTTTCGGTCGCCTTTTACGCTGATGTAGAGCAGGGCCCTTATTCTTTGTGAAAATTAGAGGTTATCTAAAACTCTGTACTAAGGAGGAAACTGTCGCCACATGAAAAATGTTGCAGCATTGTCTATGTATATTTATTCTAAGTAGGAGAATTAATTTATTAAAAACTTTAAATCAACTGTGAGGATTATTATTACTCTTAATAAAATTATTTATCGTAGTTTCTTAATGAAGGTATACTTTAAGAATAAAATTAAAAAAAATATTTTTTGGCCGATTAATCGGCCCGATTTTGCCAATTATTAATAATCGTCAAAGTGGCCAATTATGGCCGATTAATCGGTGCATCCCTAGTATTTAACATGTTCTTAAAGAAATAATGCGAGAAACAACTTTGATTTATTGTTTTGAAGCTGCATTACATAAAAATAAGCGAACATGCAATGTAATTGTAATGCCGGATATCCGCAGGATATCCGGTGGTACAACTCCGGATATCCGGTATCCGGCTTGAGATGAGCCACCGGATATCCAATATCCGGTATCCGGCAAAATCACTATCCGGTCCATCCCTACAATATATGCATATATTAGCTACTTTGCTTCTATTTCTTTATTTTATTGCTTGTCTGAATTTTGAATTTAATTTTCAACACGGGATGAAACTCATGGTGGTATTTAGAAAATATTAGTGAACGGTTTTGTTAACTTTTAATATTGTGCTGAATCTTTTTTTTTTTTTTCTTTCTTTTCTTCACTTGAAAAAACCCACTATGTTGGTTAAGTGGGTTTCTTTAAAATTTACTGCATATTCAAAACATTTATTTTATAGAAGAAACTAAATATTGAAAATATTTTGGTCAGTACTAAGCCTAGAAATTGGTATTGATCAGTTTGGTTATGTTATCCAGTTTGTTACAATATTTAGTCTTGGTCAGTACATAGTCCAGAAATTCTCCCTTTCCTGACAACTTATTAGGTATTAGAAATAAAACTGCATGAATTTTACTCTCTTTTTTTTTCAAATGCTTAGAAAATTTAAACTAAGCAATAATTATTTCCATCTATAAATTCAATTCAATATCAATTTAAAATATTCAACAGTACAATGCTAATTTCCAAATTTGTCGAAGAAGTTTTTTAGGAGGTCTCAGTTATCTCTCTTCAGGGCTCCCCTGATTCTATAAAAAGTAAAAGTAGTTGCATAATGTTTGAGTAGAGAATATTAAAATGAGTCTTTAAAAAACCCAGGTTTTGCATCAGAAACCCGAAAAACCTGGGTTTTTGAGCGAAAACCCAAGTGAGCTGGACTTTTTCAAAAAAAAAAAAAAGAAACCTGTGTTTTTTCAAACCCTGCTTAAAAAGCATTTTAAAGTAAAACTGAAAATATCGGCAGACAACATATGCAACAATTCTATATCTGACTCTGCATTGAACCAAGATGCAGTAAAATCGGCCACTGACTAATTCTTTTGATTAGTCAAACTCATACTTATTTTCTGTTTCTAGCTGCTTTCCACTAGTTTGGATATGAGTGCCCGAGTCTGGAAATTAGGAGAAGTGCAGCCCATCCACTCATTCTACGTCCCGAATTCTCGAAAAATGGAAGACAAGAAACAAACCAAATTTTTCGGCATTTTCTATCCTGGTAGTGAAAATAGAATCATCTGTGTTTCGAGGTCTGCAACTCTAGCTTCTTCTACTGTTATTCAAAACAAAGTTTTAATCCCTTGAAAAGTATTTCAATATAATTTTGTATGCTAATAAATCAACAACCGTAATTTTTGTTAGAATTTTTAAAAATCTTTAATGTACTTGCATTAGGGCCGTAACCACATTATTGTTTCAGGGAGTGTTTTAAAAGCTCATTTCTCGTGAAATCTATGATGAAACTTGATTTTTTCTTCTAAATTTGATTGCTTTTTGTTACACTTAATGCTGAAGGGGCATTAACATGAAAAGTAAAATAACAACATATCTTTTTTCTAATGAAGGAAACAATTGTGATGTGTACAAAGCCTCTTTGCTCTAGTTAAAAAGGTGTTCTGTTATGTATGGAATTGTTTGCAAAAACTACAATAAAAGTAAATACTGCAGATAAATCAATTAATTTGTACTATCATTCAACATTGATAATTTAATTTTTTCAAATGAAAAATGAGTAGTTATGAGTAGTAAAAAATGAGTAACTGAACTCGTTCTTTTGTTTTATCTCACTTTACAATATATTTCCATTAATGGAAGAAAACAGCACCTTTTTCTAAGCCTTGGAACTTTTTTTAGGGGTGAACTAGGAACGGTGACGTTCAAAGAAAAAGAAAAGCCCGAGTTCAAGAACTTTTGGCTGAAGGCTCCTGAGTGTCCCAATCGAGGAGTTTACAATCTGTATACTTGGAAACACGATGCAGAGGATGTAAAGAGGAATATATTGTGTACAATTGATCCTTACAAAGTAAGTGGCATGTGTTGATGCTCGGAAAGAGTTTTTCTGGCTTTGGTATTATGTTTTGTGTTATTACAATGCATTCCCGATTATCTGTGGGTGGATTTGTTAATTTCCATAACCTTTACTGGTCATTAAAGCTTGAGACAAAAAAAAATGATAGTGGCCAGTGACCAGGAAAAAAAGTGAGTGGCCTCTTTGGCGCTGTTGGTTAGAACCAAGCTCCGAAATTGTAATCCCGCTTCGCTTCATTTAGCGCAATTCAATTGTATCTATTGTTTTAGATTTCAATCTTTTTGCATCTTGCAAATATTTCAATAATATTAAAAGTTGGACAGAATTTTAATATGTACTACTATATATCCACCTATTTTATTCTTTATTTTTTTGACTCTTTATTTATTTTTTATTTTAACTATTTATTTTTTATTCATGATTTTCGTTAAATTGTTACTTTCCTTGGTGGGGTATGTACTAAATTTTAAGCAATTTCACTTGTAATTTTTTTTTTTTATCCATTGCTTACTAATTAGCCTTAATCTCAAATAAATATCAATAAGTAGTATATTAAAAATAAAAATAATAAAATAAATCCTATTGCATTTTAAATTTATTGTTCATGGCGTTTAAATGCATAATGTCATAATCTTAGTGAGTTCTGTCACAAGTGGACTGGTTGTTTTCGTCAAAGGTTGGCAAGTGTGTTACTGCAAATCTTAACTTTCTCCTTTTTTGTGTACTTTATTTTTTGCAATTCCCTTTTTGTGTCTGAAATTAATTTTTTTTCTTGCTAAATTAGTCTATTTGAATGTTGCAGGGACTAAAATCCAATTTTGAAATTGGTAGTGAGACCCCTCCAAGTTTCGATACACACGGAAGAAATCACGCACTTTCAAGGTTGCAACATTATTTCAGTCATACCTGCCAACTTTTACTGATCTTTGTTGTTATTAAGATTTTTTTGCACTAGTCATTGTGCCTGACACATTTGGAGCATTTTTTGAAATTCATTCGCATCCGCTGCTGTGAAACTCTAATTTCTGTTTGCTATGCTTTTCTACTTCTTAGAGGTCTAAAATTTTAAGCCGAAGGTCATTCCATCGTCAGCTGATTTTCTTACTCTTTTTATTTGAAATCTAAAGTATTAAAAATAATGTATGGTATAATTTGTTGTTGTAAAATGTTAAATTTTTGCGTTATACATAAGACCTCTGACCTATGTTTTTTGCATATTCAAAGTCTTCAATACAGCTATGCCCACATGGGGCTACGATAAAAGTGCCAAATAGAATTTTGGCAAACTGTTATCAGGTTTATGTACTAGAAAGTTAGATGAATAAAATGATAGCTCATAATTAGAGCTTTGCGAAAATTTTCTTTCTTCAGTTGAGGTTGGCATTTCTATGGAACGACCCTAACTGGACTCAAGTAGTAGAGTAACACATAAGCCACATGCAAAAATGACACCAAAAACTAAATATGCAGTGGCAGAGAAATAGCAGAAAAATTAAAATTTCTGTGAAAGAACTGTGTGGCAAACTCAATGATAGTTGTTCAATCTCCTTTTTTTAAAGTTTACTTTGGCGATAAAAAAATATTGCCAAACTTTATGGCACAAGTCCTAATTTTAAAATAGGAGCTTCCTAACGGAGACCAGATTTGATTTAAGATTTTTAATTTGATAGGAGCCACTCTATTTTAAATACCGGCAAGAACTTTGTGGTTATATATATATATATATATATATATATATATATATATATATATTTAATTAGAAGTAAAAGACCTTGCGAAAAATCTGTTAAAAACGGAAGTAAAAATAAAATTCCCAAAAGACCCTGGGGCCTTCATCAGGGGGACCCCCCTAGGGTAGGGAAAAGTGGAGTGAGATGTTTCTAGCAAGTTGCAGGCAAAACGCCTAAAAAGATGCAACTTTTAGCCCCCGACATCTCACAAGCAAGCAGTAGGTCACTAGAAGTCCAATACATTTATGCATATACACGAGAGAATACAATTCAAAAGACACTATATATAATCAATAAAATTCAAATAGAACAGATGACATGAAATTACAAGAAATACAAAAACAAAAACTTTCAAACAACACTGTAAGAACTACCAACCTATGGCTTCTTCTGAACTTCTATGGCTTCAACCTGAAGGCCCCAGGGTCTTTTGGGAATTTTATTTTTACTTCCGTTTTTAACAGATTTTTCGCAAGGTCTTTTACTTCTAATTAAAAATATGTCTGCTACCAGTTTCAAAGAGCTGCCATAGGCGCCTTTTGACCTGTGTGGTGAAGTTTATCTTTCTGTTCTATATGATTCTTCAACTACTTTGTTTATGTTAATATATATATATATATATATATATATATATATATATATATTTTGTAATATATTAACAAATATTTTTCATTAAGTTGTTCTTGGTTTGTCATTTTGAAAGTCAACATAAAATGTTGAGAGAAATTGAAATCAGCATAGATTTGAATTGTTCAAATTTTTCTTTTTAAAGCCAAATGTATTTCTTTGCAATCTTTTGCAGATATCCCTGTTTGATTTGGAGGATATGAAATGCACTTTGTCCTTGGTCGCCAACCATACTGCCATTAATAAAATGGTCGTTTCTCCCATCAATCCAAGTAAGGCTACACCGTAAAAAATGAATGTTGTTCTTACAGTATAATACAGCTAATTTTACAGTAATAGACTGTAAAAATGTTAATTTTAGTTTTTTGCATTTTACAGTTTTAAACTGGAACTTCTGCTGCCAGTATTATACTGTTGTTTTTACAGTATAATACAGCTAAATTTTTGCGGCATAAACTTTAAAATTACCAATTTTACAGTAATAAAAAAAAATTTTACTTTTACAGTCATAAACTGTAAAATTGCTAGTTTTACAGTTTATTTCTGTGCATTTTAGTTTTAAATTGGAACCCCGGCTGCCGATATTATACTGTAAAAACAACAGTTCTTTTTTTGCAGTATATATCTCTCTTCCCCCTTATTTGTCTAAGTGGAATTTCATCTTAAATCCCGAATATACTTGATCTTTAAACTTGATTATACCCCCTCTTGAAATGTATCTGTTTGGTTTTGAAAAGGAGGGGGGTTACTTTGGGGATTTTACGGTAATTGATAACTTTTATTTTTGTGTGCTCACAAAGCTAAAATCTTAGGTGCACAATTTTATGAATTTCACATGGGTCATTGGTTTATGTGAGCTATGTACTGTAACTTTCAAAAGAGTGATTTACAGTAAATCGATGGCTTGTTTGAGTGTCAAAACAGTAATCAATCATCGAAAGAGCTTAATTTTTTATTGCTCTATTTTGAACACAATTTTATTTAGTGCCCTTGAAATAGTGGTTTATGCCTTCAAAGCAGGACCGTAACCAGATATTTATTTTGTGTACGGTTTTGCCAAATACGTTTCTCATGAAATCAAAATTGACTTCATTCATATCTTCTTTTCATTTTTGCTACAATAGGTTACTTAAACAAGGGGGTGCTGCTTTATGCTTTAATGCTATTAACCTGAGTTAAGGCCCCTATATAGACAAGCCGACGCATCAAGATTAAGTTATACCACTTTGGATCCAACGCGTGTTACGTTTTTCTGATAGTTGATGAGTGGTTGTCTTTTCTGGCAAGTGATCGCGTTTTGGTCATTTTTCAGTGTGAACAATTATTAGTGGCACATGAATTAGGCAAAGCTTGGCAGTGTCTGAAACTTTGCTGTGGTAACCCTTGCTTCGCAACAATGAAAATTGAAAGTAAAAGTCAATAAGTTGGATCCAAAGTGGTCGAACTTAATCTAGATGCGTCGGCCTGTCTATATAGCGGCTCTAGTATTAACTATATGACTTTTACTAAGGCCCCCTATATAGAAAAGCTGGCGCATCAAGATTAAGTTTCACCACTTTGGATCCAGCGTGTGTTTGTGTGTTTGAGTGGTTGTCTTTTCTGGCCAGTATTCGTGTTTTGGTAATTTTTCACTGTGAGCAATTATTAGCGACACGAGGGTCTGGCAAAGCTTAGTAATGTGCCAAAATCTTTTTCTGGTAACCCTACTCCGCAACAATGAAAAATTGAAAATAAAAGTCCATGCATTGGATCCAAAGTGTTGAAACTTAATCTTGATGCGTCGGCCTGTCTATATAGCGGCTCTAACCTGAGCAAATGTAAAAAATAACATGTCTATTAAACATGACAAAAATCTGAGGTGTCTACATAACTGTTACCACTGTTCAAAATTCAATGTCTGTTTAAGAATTTGAAAGAATAGATGCTTGTACTCACGTATGTTCATTTGAAGTAATGCTTCTTAAATTCATATGTTTTTGTCCCCCCGTTAAATATAGAGTTTGGAGCTACTAAATTTAAAGAATTCTTTTCTTAGAGTCAAGTACGCAAAATCTGAAGTAAAACACTATAGTAGGATATGATGCTCACAATAACTTAAATAAAAACAAATAATGCTGATAAAGCACGGACTTGATACTGGCTTGAAGGGGGCGATGAGCTCAAAAAGGTTGGGAAACACTCTGCTAAACTATGTTACATGTCGATATATTCTAAGAGCAATGTAAATTTAGCGAATATTCAATAGTTATGAAAATCAGAGGGAAGTCAGAGCTTCATGAAACATTTTGATAAACTCTAAAAGCGTATTTTTTAGTTTTTTTTAAACTATATTTTAAAATTATTATTTTGCTTTAGATTTGATTGCAATCTGCTGTGGTGACAGTTCTGTGAAATTGTGGAACCAGTCTTCAGAAAACTACATTTCCTCTGTTTTCATCAATTCCAGAATGAAAATATTTTGCGTGAGTTGTTTATAATTAATTACTATAAGTCACATTCGAAGTTACCATGTGATGTATAACAATGATTGTTTTAGAAATTGGAAAAGAAAAAAAGCAAAGTAGAGGTGATGCAAAGCAAAGTAGAGGCACTATGAAGCATTAGAAGAAAAAATCTGATATTTTAAAAAGTGAATTAATTTTCAAATAAAATGGAGGAAATG
>JAXGGA010012765.1:0-37579 GCA_038373865.1 Uloborus plumipes | reverse complement strand
GTTTAGTACTGTAAAATTAGCTATTTTACAGTTGAGTAGTGTAAAATTAGCAATTTCACAGTTTATTACTGTAAAATGAGAAAATTTTGCAGTTTATTACTATAGAATTTACAGTTTATTACTATAAAATTAACTGATTATACTGTAAAAACAACATTCATTTTTTACAGTGCAACAATAATAGTAAATCAATGATAACATTATAATGCTCTTATGTTGCCCTCTGCATCGATATTCTGCTTTTTCATGAATCCCGAAAAGGCATTAACAATTATTAAAAACTACTTATATCTTCTAAAAGTTTCACCTGAATTTAAATATATTAGTGATGCATTGTGTTGCGGCGATAACTAAAAAGTGGAGTGGCGTTACAAACTGGAAATGGGGGCAAATATTTAACTTGTATGCAAAAGTCACAATATCATATTTATTGTATACAGACAATTTATTACACGATTCAAAACACCATTGAAAGCAGTAAGTAACCAACCCTAAGCCAGGGCTAAGGCAGATATGCGCAGTACACCACCAGCTCGTTTATTCCATCCATGGACTGCATTTTCGTGCTTATTATGCACTCATCAGCATGGAATAGGAATTAAACGATATGAAGGCAGAAATCCTTTTATAGAGCAAAGAGAGGCAACAAAAACTGGTAGCTAATGTGAAAATAGAACACCAGCAGTCTATAGATGGAATTAACGACTTGTATTGCACCATTGAAAGTTAACTTGATATAGCTGAATTTCTTTCTGATATAATGTCATGTTTTTCGTAGAGCTCCGAGAAGAGCATTCTCATTTAAGATTTAATACAGGGCATTGATACCTATTTTAGTACAGCTATATTATTTAGCTAGTATTTTTTGTTAAAATTGTATTTAAATTCTGCAGGTATTGTATAAATGCTTTTATCTGTAAATTAAAAACTTGTTATTCTTTTGGGTAGGAATATAGTTCATTTTTAGTTATCGTTGAAATGAATGTAACCAACATCATACGCGAATGCATTTGTTTTACTCCATCTAATTACCCTTTACCATTACCTAATATATCAGCAAATCATTACATTTTCCGATTACGAAATAGTAATGAAGGTCCAATCAAGATATCAATCAATAAGAAAAAGAATGATATCTGTATATGAAAGATTATTTAAATGCTTCTTCCATCGATAAAAGTTAGCCAACCTAGGACATCAGTATGCATATCGATTTCTAATGAGCTAAATATTGAGCTGAAAAATCTCTTATTCAATCCATTAACGACCTAGATGCTAATAATTACTAATCAGAGTCAATTTAATTACAGCTGTTGCAGATTACCATAACTATGATCTTTTCCGTTTAACTCTATAAGTCGAAGTTTGGTTCGATATAAAAAATGAATCTGATATAAAAAGTAATTCCTAGAGCTTAAGTATTTGGTAAATTTCTAAGATCCAATAATTTCTTTCGGGTATACATGAAATGTGCTTCATGAGTACCAGAAGATATTTCACCACAGCTGCCGGAGATTATCATAAACTAAATAAACCATTTCCTCTCACGTACAGTTTTAGCTGAAGAATTCCTGACTTTCGACCACCGGTATAAATCCTTGGGGATAGGAACTCTTTTTAAGTGGGGGCGGACCCCAGGCGAGGGCGATTAAAATGAAGGGGTGGGTATATGATCGTGGAATGGGGTTTTATGATTTGCATCCTGAATTCGTTATCCCTAATGGACCTCTACCCTGTGCTTTCGATCGCTTATCGAATTTAGGAGCTTCTGGTTTTGATAAGGATGACTGATAAGTAAGAGTACGTGAACTTTGCTTCTATTTTTTAAATCTTGAATTGCTTTATTTTAAATTTAATCTTTTGTTTGAATTTTCTTTCTGTTTGTTCAGAAACTTGTTAAAATTTTTGAATAGGAGGCTCATCCAAGTATTTGCCATTCTTAATTGCATTTAGTATTCTGTCCATATTACTGTGAAATGGAAATTATGAGCATGTCACTGGATTACCATATTTGTAGTCAATTATATAGAACACAGGCCCGTCATTTAGGGGGGGGGGCAGGGGGGGGGGTCAATTCCGCCCCCCTGACTTTGAGAAATTAATGTATTTACATATAAGTGGGCGTGGTTTTTGATGTTTTTCGATGAAATTGCATTGTGTTTGGACCCTTTGCCCCCCCCCCCACTGGAAAAACTTGAAATGACGTCCCTGATAGAACAGTATACTGTTAAAAAAGTTAAATAATTAAGATTCAGATGGCTTTTGATAACGATTTTTCAGCTCTTGATTTAGACAATTTTTTGGCAAAAAACCATCTTTCTAAAAATTAGAAATCTCCGATGCGAGGGTTCCCCACATTACGTCAGTCAAATTCTGTTTGCGAGGGACTGGCGCTTCTAAAAATTAATCCATCGTTCTAAAAATTATAAATCTCTGATGCGAGGGTTCCCCGCATTACGTGAGTCAAATTCTGTTTGCGAGCGACTGACGCTTCTGACAGACGGAGAAAAAAAAATCATGCATAGGTAGAAAGGTTCAAAGTTCTCTCATTAAAACGCGCTTGATATATATCCATTTTTGTCACTAAAAATAAGGTCGGACAATTTTTGGACATCCCTTGGAGGTAAGACAAAGGGTATTATTTTCCCTCTGGGTGCTCTGAGAGTCTTACTTTTGTTGTCTTGTATGTAAACAAAAGAAGAACAACCTGTCGAGGCATTATCACACAATCTTTCCATAGGGCAAAGGATCGCATCTTTGCTTTTCTAAAGGGCTTTCTTAGTTAAAAAAAAAAAAAAACTCAATTTGGACCATCCTGGATGTTAATTGTTATATTATAGCAAACTTAATGCATGCTTAACACTCTTTGCATAACGCTATTGAAAAATTCCGTAGTTGCAGTTTTTTATAACTTACTTTCCTTATTCAAATTTTACACATTTGTATTGTTCAAAATCGTCAAATGAAGAATCAATAATTTAAACACGCGTAAAGAATAATTGATATAACATACAATATATGTACATAAAAATAATTTCAATAAATTAACTATTTAGGTAAAATACGCTGTAAAAAATGAACGTTGTTTCTACAGTATAATATAGCTAGCTTTATATTAATAATCTGAAAAAATCGCCAATTTTACAGTAATAAGCAGTACAGTTTCTAATTTTACCGTACTAAACTATTAAATTGCTAATTTTACAGCAAAAATCAGTAAAAACGCTAATTTTACAGTTTATTACCGTGCATTTTACAGTTTTAAACAGGAGCCTCTGCTGCCAGTATTATACTATTGTTTTTACAGTATAATGCAGTTAGATTTTACAGTTAGCAACTGTAAAATTGCTAGTTTTACAGTTTATAACTGTACATTTAACAGTTTTAAATTGGAACCTCGGCTGCCAGTACTAAATGTAAAAACAACAGTTCATTTTTTGTAGTGCAACAGGACATTTATACTTCTCGAAACAGATCAAAAGATGAACCATTTTCTAAAACATTAATACCGAGTTCGGAATAAAATCCCTCCTATTTATGAGAATAATCCCCTTTCTGGAGCTAAGTCCGGGACACGATTTGACCGTCACTCCCGATGTTCCCCATTGTTTCCACATCGATCCTTACGCAGTTCTCGCTGACAACACATGACGTTCTGAACATGCACGAACACCTTCCATCTCCTCTTCTGAGCGCTATTCCGATAGACAACGGCATGTCCGGTAATATCAGAACTTGAGAAACG
This sequence comes from Uloborus plumipes, assembly GCA_038373865.1. NCBI lineage: Eukaryota > Metazoa > Arthropoda > Arachnida > Araneae > Uloboridae > Uloborus > Uloborus plumipes. Next base: position 33,834 of record JAXGGA010012765.1, on the reverse strand, counting down.
GAAATTGAGAGCCAGGAACACAGGGGATGTGTTGTCACTTTTATTACGGGCAAGTTTGCGAGAGTAGGAAATTAGAGCAGGATTTGGATTACATCGGGAGAAATGGAATTAGTTGCGTTAATTTCCCTCCGCTGTTGATAACGGGCATTAATGTATTCTTATGTTGAGTATTGTTTTTAGATTTCTCTACTGTAAGGGCCATGCTCCACATCAGCGTAAAACGCTACCGAAACTGAAGGCAGAAACCGAAAATCCGGGTACTTTCCATAGGAACACCATTGAATCCATTTTAAGCTTCTGCCTAATTTTTCAGCTTTACGTCGATGTGGAGCATGGCCCTAAGAAATGCGGTACTCTTCCAAAAGCAGGAGTTATGTGAATAAAATGAATAATGCTGTTTGTTTGAATGTCGAGAGTGAAAATTGACAAACTACAATTTTATACCCTATTAACCGCTCCTAAGCAAGGGCTAAGGCAGCTACCAGTTTTTTTCAGCTCTCTTGGTTCTTTAAGAAGATTTTTGCTTCCAACTTTTTTACTTTCGTATACCATGCTGATGAGGGCATAATAAACCCGAAACTGCAGTCCACGGATTGAAATGAATGAGTTGGAGGTTATCTTGCATGATTCTCTTTGGTTTAAAAAGTTAGCTCTATCCGTTTTGGAGATTTTTATTGCATGCCGTGAACATAGATATAAATATTAGGAAATACTTCGTCAAGATTATTTTTACTCAATTGTTTTCTTTTTTTTTTTGAGCTCGGTAATTTTCGTAGCTAACTGATATAACTGAGAGCCAAATCATTGGGTTCTTTAGCAAGAACATGCTCATGGGATTTTCTTTTACTCTACTTTCCAATGCGGGCGAGCAATTTTCTTTCAAGTAAGTTATCCAGGAAGAAGTAGATTCATTAAACAAGCCATCAATAGTAAAAGGAAACTAATGAAGAACTATATACAATAGAGGAAAAGGCTTATGGATGTTACGAGTACATTAATCACTCAAAATTTCATGGATCTTCTTCTTCTCTTCCAGAAGAGAAGTTGAGTGCCGTGAGGCACTCAACCTAAATGTGAGGAAATTCATAGTCATCATAATATAGTAAAGGAGCATCTGAGTAAAGGAGCCAAAAATTGCACACTGAGTTTACATCAGAGTTATTGTACCTACGGTTACGTATGGAGCAATAGCCTGGTGGGGTAAAACCCTCAATGTAGCTGCTGAGAGTGGTCTTACCAGTTTTCAAAGGACGGCCGCCATTGCAACTGATGCAATGAGAGCTACTTCTTCCAATAGCCTAGAACTTCTTCTGGGTTTACTTCCACTGCACAAGAGACACACGGTAAAAAATGATTTTTGTTTTTGCAGTACAATACAGCTAATCTCATAATACTAAACTGTAAAATTTCTAATTTTGCAGTACCAAACTGTAAAATTGCTAATTTTACAGTTTATTACCGTGCATTTTACAGTTTTAAACTGGAACCTTTGCTGCCAGTATTTTGCTATTGTTTTTACTGTATAATACAGCTAAATTTTACGGCAATAAACTGCATTTTTTAAAAGTTTACAGTAAGAAACTAAAAAATGCCAGTTTCACAATTTATTACTGTGCGTTTGTCCAGTTATGAATTAGAACCTTGGCAGCCAGTTTTTTACTGTAAAAACAACAGTTAATCTTTTGCAGTGCAGAATAAAGCTCAAAAATCCTACTATGTAAGCGTGACTTTTACTCTGCTCAAAAGTTTAAAAAAAAGGAGGTAAAACTGTTTGGATAATTGGGAATTGTCGAACATTCCTCTTAAACAACTGCTCAAGTTCGGTTCTGCTATCAGGATATTTTTAAGGTTCTATTCGGGATAGTACAAAAGACCTGTGGTCGCGGTGTTAGCGCTCTTTCCGGATCTCCTTAATTTACTTCATTCATTCATTCAAAGGATTCTCTTGTAGGTAATTTATCGTTTTTATAAACATAGGATTTACGATACCTATTTCAACAGATGAGATTTGGCTTCAGATGTTTTTTCAAAGTTTATATCTGAAAGAAAAAATGAAAGGAAACTTAATTCAACCTCCAATACCAACGGTAAACTTTTTAACTGCCAATCACAGGGTTTCAGCCAAGCATGTTTAAATTACATCAACCCCACAAAAAAACTGATGGTATATGGCAATCAAGCAGATATCTTCTGCTTACAAGTCTGACTCTGGAGCCATTAAGCTTCCCCGGCCTACTTTTCTGAAGCAAACTGAAGACTTACTATTAGTTGTTCTATCTAATGCAATGACATGCGGTTTTAAAACACTTTTACCTTCCTGCACTAAGCTGTTTTTAAACTTAGTTCAATTCATTGAGTAACATCAATAATAATTGTAATAGTGAGCAAATTTTAAATTACTTAATTTAAGGCATAAAAATAAAAGGTCTTTCAAAAATAATGAGCATGTTTCATTCTGCAATGTTTAGGCAAATAAAGTAATGCAAAATTGCAACTAAGTCTTATGTATTTGACTGGTATTGAAATTTTTCTGTTGGTTCTTTAAGCACATAATATTACCACCACCTACAGTATGAATCTCATCATCCCTGCAAAAAAATTGTTCTTTTTACAGTATAATACTGAAAAACGAGGTTTCAGTTTAAAACTGTAAAATCGCCGTTATAAACTGTAAAACTGGCTATTTTACAGTTTATTACTGTAAAGGTAGCAATTTTACAGTTTATAACTGTAAAATTAGCAATTTTTACTGTTTATAACCCTAAAATTAGTTGTATTATGCTTTAGAAACAACAGTGTAATATTGGCAGCAGTTAAAAACTGTAAAATGCACAGTAATAAACTGTAAAACTAGTAATTTTACAGTTTAGTACTGTAAAATTAGTAACTTTTCCAGTATATTACTGTAGAAGTACTGTAAAATTAGCAGTATTATACTGTAAAAACAATTCATTTTTAGCCTACTTTCCCGTTAAAAAAAAAAGAAAGACGAAAAAAGTATTAAAAGTAGCTTAATGCATCTAAAAAATATCGCCAAGTCCAAAAAAAATCGCCAAGTTAAAAAAAATATCGCCAAGTCCAGAAAATATCGCCAAGTTGAAAAAATAAAGAGGTAAAATGAATATCGAAAAATTAAAAATTTGAAAGTAGGGTATTGAGATGGGGAATTTGTGTGTCGGTCTGTCGGTCGGTCTGTCGGTCGGTCTGTCGGTCTGTCTGTCCCCCCCTAATAACTTTTGAATGAACATTCCGATTTGGACAAACTTTTTTTTGTTGGAAAGATCTCGGCGAGTACAGCTCATTCCCATATTTGATTTTTTGATTTGAACAATTTTTGGTTCAACTTTGAGCCGTTCAAATAACCGGTCCCGCGATACTAACTTTTTAATGAACAGTCCGATTTGAACAAACTTTTTTTTGTTGGAAAGAACTTTTCAAGGATACTTCATTCCCGTATTTACATTTCCGATTTGAACAATTTTTCGTTCAACATTGAACCGCTCAAGCAAGCTGTCACCCCTAATAACTTTTGAGTAAACAGTCCGAAAAAAAATGACTGACTGTGCAGACGATTTTTTGTTTATTTATTCATTTGTTTTATTGAATTTATTATTATTATTATTATTATTTTTGGCAGACGATTTTTTTTGTAACAAAAATGTTTCATTCACGAGGGCATTTTATTCTTTATTTATATTTAACAACTGGCAACGGATTAAAAGTGAAATTCGAGACATTTTATCAACGGACGAGTTTTTTTTTCTTTTTTTTTTTTCTTTCTTTGATAAAATGTGTTTTGATGTACTTTGTACTTTTAATTTTTTTTGAAAACAATTGAGGAATTTTTCTACGGAAGAACTGTAACAGTTACATTCTTTAAAAGGTGCGACAAAACTTTATTTATTCATTTATTTACTTTTTATGTGTCTATTTCATCTGATGAGAGGGGTATATTTTGCTTTTAGAAATCAGCTTCAAGTGCTAAAAAGGTATGTTTGACATAATTTTTAGTCTTAGATAATCAAGAGAATAATGATCAGATGCTAGAATGCCGATGTCGATGTACGGGAAAGTAGGCTCGTTTAGTTCTTGACAGAACTTCTTGTTTACAGTGAAGAGGTCAAATATCCCCTCACCCGCATGCAGCGTAGCACGATCCTTTGAGCTGATCTCTTATTTTATTGTCACTATCTATGGTCATTTACATCAGTTATGGGTTTTATAGCTGCATTTTGTACTATTTTCTGTTAGAAAGAAATATAATAATAAAAATTGGTTCACTCAGTTTGAAGCACGTAGTTCGAGTGATTTCTTTTTTTTTAAACATTTTCACTGCATTCGAAAATTAAATTACGTAATTTCTTTGAATAAAAAAAGTATGAACAGAAAATTGTGTAATTACACGCAATTGCTACGCTTAAGTATTCTTTGTTTACTTATTATTTGTTATTTAATTTTTTAATTTGCTTTTATCATAGCTTTAGTCTAATTCCTGCCAATAATAATAAAATTAGCATACGCTGAACAATTGCTCATTGAACTGCTGCTAGTTAAAATAGTTTCAAACTAGTTTTTCATTAACGATGCATTCCAACTAAAACCCTTTCTTCATGTTTAACCTATTTTGCAGAGCTTAATTTGTAATTAAGTTAAAAAGGCAATAATGAACATTTTGATTCAAACAACATGCCATGCGGGTAAGCATTTAAGGTAAGCGAAAACCCTAAATATTTTTTTCTTCAATTTTCGTTACACCTTTATAAAGCCAAAATGACTATTTAATATGACATAACACATTTTAACAATTTATTTGACAAAATATTTTTTTTTTCATTTTCAAAAGTCATTTTTTTTCAGCTAAAACCCAGTTTCCTTAACACTTACAGTGTATTTTCTTTTTCAAGTTTTAAATGACAATTCAAAATGGGAAAAAGTTAACTAGAAATAGGGTTTGCAGTTAAATGTTTGAAATTTACCGCATTAAAACCGCAATTTTCGGGCCTTAACTTTAGTATATCGATGTTTAAAACCCACATAATGCATGTAAGCTAGCTTTTAGAGCGTTATAGCAGTAATATAACAAATAACCATTTTGTCAAGTTTCAAATGTATAAAGTAAAATATTTTATATTCTATAGATGTTTGCATAAATGAAAACTTCGAAAACGTAGTTTTGAGAAAACCAAGAAAGAACTAATTAATTGTATTTAAAAGTAGTGCATTTGCGTTTATTAAACTTCTTCCATATTTCGAATGATTTATCGATTATTATCTTTTTCTGCGAATTTCGAAAGAAGAATTTTGGAACTATCTAAATGTCTTAACGTGTTCATATAGCTAGCAGAGTTTAAGCAGTGTAATTCATTGGTGTAGCAATAATAGCAATGACTGCCATCCTTATAAAAATATATACCTTTTTTTCTGCATGTAAGAATTAAATTAAAAGAAACGTATTTAGAGAACGACATAACAAAACATACAACTGACAAGATAACCAACTTAGAACCCGTTGACAAAACATACAGTCGACTGTTTAAATACAATTTAGAGATGTAAAAATTTGCATGCAGTTAAATCAAATCAAACCGTATAGCCAATTTACGACAGAAAAGGAAAATTCTAACATAACGTCTTAAAACAGACTAAAAAAAAGAGCGTTCGCCTACCTTAAGCAGACTATTTTCAAATTTCATGTAAATATTACGTCTAAGCAATTGCTTTAAACCTCTGCGAGCACACTTTTATTACAATTATTTCTTCTTATTATAGGAGCATAGAGTAATTACAGGCGTATCAGATTTAATTTCACGCAGTATATTTGCCTCCGGTGAGATAAGGAACCCCTTTACTCGACAGCTCCTCACGTTCGAACATGCTAGATCGTGTTCTATCTCATGTTCGAAGTGTCATTCCTAGAGAGAGAGAGAGAGAGAGAGAGAGAGAGAGAGAGTACGGCACTTTCAAGACATAAGATCAATAAGGGAAAATGAATTTCGACAAAAGAAAATGGAAAACAGGTTGTTAAAGCATGGCGCAGTGTGTTTGCTTTTCCTTCTAAGATATTGAACGTATAATAAATAGACGTAATAGTTCTCAAATATTGTTTTCGTCCTTGATTAATGAAATTTAGATGGAGTATATGACGGTTTTTAACGGAGGAAAATGACTGAAAATTCAAAAGTTATCTTTAAATTGCATGTTTCATACTTAAAATTAACATTTTGTAATTTTTAAAAATATATTATTTAGTTCTGATTTATCAATATGAGATAGTATTATAGATTAAAAAAAAGAAAACGAGATTCAATAATAATTTCTTAACATCGCAAATATCCCTTATCTAAAAAAGTAAATTTGTACGACCATTTTCCTTTTTTTCTAACATCTATTTCGCTATCCATTTCCATTTGATATCTTTATGCGCCACCTTGCACTGAAATAATTGTGACGCAACAAAAATGACAGTTTTAACGTACACTAGACATCTTTTACGTTCACGGAGAGTTTTTGAACGAATGCCATTGATTATGCGACTCTCCTGTTAGAGTTCAGACAATTGGGCGGCTTATTATGTTGCATGATAAACATTACAGCCTGAGAAATGCATATCTGTACTTAAAAAATATTATTCTTCTTTGTTAATTTGGTTAGTATTTATATTTGAATGCAAGCACGAAAGTTTCTGGTCAGATTCCGATTTTTCGAATAAAGTGTTATGGCTGCAACACGATATTCTTTCAAATAATATTTTAAAATTCTTTGTGTCAGACGCATCCTTTTTTTTTTTTTTTTCATTTTTTTTGTGTCTTCATAAGATTCCATTTTCTTACTGATAACGCCACGTCAGACGGATTTAAAATGCACTGCTTATTTATGCACTTTAATTTTTTCAAGTTATTTCTGGACTTGCTAAAGTATATCATGGGAAACAACAAACATGTTTATATTTTCTCCCAATAAAGAACTCTAATGCTCAATTAGACGCAAAGCAAACTGTTTTTAGTAGATTCTGAGCTTAAAAGTGAAAGATTTTGTTTCATCTCATTGTGACCTACTATTAAGAAAATACACTTTCTTATAATTAAAATCTTTGATGCAAATATGGAAATTTCCCTTGAACTTATTTCAGATTAATTTCTTTTAAAAGTGCCGTCCGTGCTGGAAATACCTTCTAGGTAATCCTACATGACACTAAGCTCCACGGACTCTCTATTCAAAGGGACATTTCCTTATCTTGTGTGGGGAAATACTTAGCGCAAAAACAGACACTCCAATTTTACGCTGAAGAAGATTAATTGCCAAGATTTTTTTCTCCCAAATTGCATTATTTTTCTTTCCCCAATAATTCTGCTTATCAGGAACCTAATGCTTTTCAACAACTCATTACGCGTAATTCAAGTGAACAGACTTAGGATTTTTAAGCCCTTCGCCTAAATGCCATTTTTTTTCTTCCTTTGTAATACACCAGTCATCAAAAAATTACCCAACCAGACAAAAAGAAGAGGACAACAGATAGGCGGCGACAAAATTCGGAAACATATGAGGGGTTTATTAGTGCTCGACGTCACTTTAACGAGCCGTTTCTGGTGCTCTAACGGCTGCAAAATGAGCTACGAGCAAAGTTCTGACTTTTATCGAGCAAGATTAAAGCCAATGTTGGCGTTCTCTTTTCAGCATGGCTTGTTCTCGGAGTAGAAAATAATTTACGTGGAGAAAAGTCGCATTTCGCTGCATACTTAGCATTGATTTTCCATCTCTGGGAAAAGGGAGCCTGCGCTGGAGTTGACTGCGACTGTTGTCGGCTTCCTCGGAAAAGGGAAGGAAGCTTTGCGCTTTTCTACATTTGAAGCGGTAGAGCTGGGTTTTCGTGGAGAGGAAGAGATTAGGAAAGTGTCTCGCGAGGAAAAAGCGATGAAAAAGAGGAAGGTAAATGGAGGAAGTTGCGTTTTATTCCCTAAAAATGTCTAAAATCGTTTTAGAGTAATAGTATTATGAAGGTGCTGTAGTCCCCAACCATCCTTAGGGCTGAATCCTTATGTTCTTAAATTCTTGTCCTAGACTGCTATTAAAATGAAAAAAGAGCGTGTATATATTTTTCATTTTGTAAGGATAATAGGTTAACACAATATATACCAACAGTAGGACCGGAGTACCGGGATTTTTCTTTCTTTTCTTTTTTCAAGATTACATAGAGGCAGCTTCATACGTTTTAGTATATTAGTGTTATGAAGGTGCTGTAGTCTCCAAACATCCTCAGGGCTGAATCCTTATTTTCTTAAGTTCTTGTCCTAAAGACTGCTATTAAAAAATGAAAAAGAGCGTGTGTATTTTTCATCTTATCAAGGTAATAGGTTAACACTGTATATACAAACAGAGGGACCGAGATTTTGGTTTGAAAAAAAAATATAGAGTGGTAGCTTCGTCCTTTTTAGAATACTAGCATAAGGAAGATACTGTAGTCTTCATCTAACCCCAAGGCTGAAACCTTCTTCTCTTAAGTTCTTGTCCTAAAGACTGCTATTAAAAATCAAAAAGAGCGTGTGTATTTTCCATCTAACAAGGATAATAGGTTAACACAATACATAACAACAGTTGAGATCGAGTTATTTTTTTTTTTAAATTGTTTTTAGGGGGGCAGCTTTATACGTTTTGAGATAATAGCATTATGAAGATGCTGTAGTCTCCAACCATCTTCAGGGCTGAATCCTTATTTTCTTAAATTCATCTCCTAAAGACTAAAACCGCTTCAGAAGTATCGTGCCCAGAGAAGTCTCCACAAGTTGAGAAGAGCTAATATTCCTGCATGATTTTAGTGTTGTTGTTCTTATTGTATTGGGCCAGCTATACTAGACAGCAACTTAACTTGACACTCAACGTCACTTCGGGCGGATCCAATAAGAGCTCACAAGCAGTCAGTAATCTCCTCTAATTCGCCAAGCAGTCTGTGACGTTTTATCTAGCTCGTTTTTCAGAGGCTAACGTCACACTGACGTCACAATGTTTTTGTCAAGAAAGGTTGTAGTGTAGTACAGGCTGGCAATCTGGGGTGCGCCCTTCACTTTTACAACTGTACCTCATTACCGGTGTAAACTCCGACTTCCGCAGTACACGCATGCCATATGGAGCCGTTTATAGGGTAGGCAATCGTTCACTACCCAATTATACATTCACACAGAGGAAGGACAAAGACGGGAGAGAGAAAGTACATTAATTCCGGATCCAGGATTCGAACTCGGAACGACACCTTCCGATCAGACTTCTCTGACCATTAGACAAGGTGGCCTGCATGATTTCAGTGTGAAATGACAACAATAGAAACTACTTATCAACACCCATTCTTACTAGTTTAAACTAAATTATTTAAGTATTTTTGCAGTATTGATGTTTGGAAAATTTTATGTAACCGTGTTATTATGTAACTAGTAGTCTTCTTGAGTTCATCGATGTTTCAAGATGTTTTTATGCAATGAACAGAAATTAAACTGGGGAAAAAAAAGCGAAATGTCTATTGAATGGTTTCGTTTTCGTTGGAAGAAGCAAGCATCAACCCCTTAAGAGCCACGTAAGAGGGAAATCATCGATTTCGTTCTTTGAGAGATACGTGGTCATTTTATTTTCATCCATTTTCTCCCCCAACCTCAGCGGAAATCCCAAATCCGCTTATGGTACTGGTCAGCTTAATATTCCCAAGCTGCTAGGAAAACACTTACTTTTCAGCGGAAACGCTGAAACAACACACTGCAGCAGTCCACAAGAAATCCCACCGCAGGAAGAAAAAAAAAATAATATTAATAAAAAATAAAACTAAAATCAACATTCGGTCTGGAAGTCAAAACGGCCAGCGCCAAACGCCCTAACACAAGAAGCCCCTAAGGGGATTGGCGAGGGGGAAGCGAATTGATGCGATTCCCGCCAACCCCACTTCTGAAGATTCCCATGAAAAAATAAAAACCCTCCCATCCCTGTAGTGACAGTGGGAAAAACCAGAATGTACTTAGGCAAAAATTCAATTGCATCTGACTCTGGTGGTGATTTTTAGGAGCAAAACGTGAAGGTTTTCCAGCTGCCTATATTCATTTTGTGCTCCCTGAATTCTCAAGACTCATCCTCTTACACTCAAAATTCCCCAACCCCTCACACCGGGGGAGGGGAGGGGGAGTAAATATTAGGGAACTCTATTCTTCCCACCCACTCTTTGGAAATGAAATATAGCTGTCATCAAAATATATGACGGCTTCGTTTTATTATTATTAGGAGAAATGCCTCTGCGAAATGTTTACCACCAGGAAAAGCATCGTGAACTGAGTTGGGGTCATCAAGGAAATGCAATTTAACCGCACCCTCCAGATAAAATGCTTCAACCCGTATATTGGAGTAATGAAAGGTTTGAAAGTGCATTAAGTGATATTAAACATGTATAAGACTTTTATAGACTTTAAAACATAATTAAAACACATTCATATCCTAAAATTTGGAGAGTAATATCAGAAAATGGGGTCAAATGCTTAGCGTTATTTATTAAAAATATTTCTTAAAATGTTGATGTTTACACCGATGATTTGCATTCTAAAAGACTTTTACCGAGAAGATCTTCACAATAGAGATGGGAGTTTTGAGAACTAAGTGTTGAAGAACTAAGTCAGGGTCATCAAAGAAATTTAATCTAACCGTATCCTTAAAACAAGTTGATCTAACTCGAACATTGGAAATCATGAAAGATATAAAATCCTCCAACCAGCACTTGTCTAGTGGTCAGAAAAGTCTGACTTGGATGGGGAGGTTAAAGTTCTCAGGCGGGATATACTTTCTCTCTCCTGTCTTTGTCCTTTCTTTGTGTGAATGTGTTGTTGGGCTGTGAGTGGGTTGCCTATAAAGGGCTCCTTATGGCCAGTGTATACTGCGGAAGTCAGACTTCAAACCAAATGACGCAACAGATGGAAAAATGATTCAGCGCACCCAAAATTTCCAGGCTCACTGGCATAAGACAACAGCAACAAATTGTACGAGTATTACTCATCTAAACTACACTGCAACCTTTCTTGAAAACAACATCGTGACGTCAGCGTGACGTTAGCCTATGAAAAACGAGCTAGATAAAACTTCACAGCCTACTTAGCGAATTAGAGGAGATCGCTGACTGCGTGTGAGCTCTTATTGGCTCCACCCGTAGTGACGTTCAGTGTCAAGTTAAGTTGCATTTAGGTATAGATGTTTTCATGAAGCAATAAATCATAGACTGTTAAACGAAATAAAATTTTTCTTCTGTCTTATCATTCAGAAAGTAATCATTTATATTATTTTAAAGCTTACTTTTTATCTTTAAGAAATAAAAAAAGTACAGTCATTTGAAAAAGAAAATAATTGAAAACGACTTACAATTTATTGAAAAACTAGTAATTAAATAAGTGAATTAAATGGTACAGAAAAATAGATTAATATTTGTATCACAATTCAATTATCTTCAGCAACACGTTTCAAGGTGCTTACAATTTATTTATTTATCCATTTATTTATTTTTCTTCTGATCATGAAGATGTATACCCAAATAATCATCGCTATAGCAGCATTCATTTTTATATGCAATCTAGAGCATTTAAATGCCTTACACACTAATACTCAAACATTTACGACTGTTTTACTATGTGAAAGAAATAATCCAGTAACCGCGTTTATTTCTTAAAAGGTCCATAAATACGAAAAGCTAGCGTCAACACATGCGCATTCTAAACAGGATTCTCACGATTCTGATAAAATTCTCCGATTCCGGGTCCAGCGGTATCTCAAAATATTTTCTTTACGATTCTCTCCTTGGCATGGAATGGTCATTCTAAGAACATTTAAGCAATATTCATGGACTCGTGAAGGCTCAATGTTCTCCATAAAACCACCATATATAAACAGAAAAAGAAATAAACTCCCCATTCCGTGATAAAAATCTCTTGGATAGAATAACTCAACTTTAGTCAGGATAAAAGGAGTCTAACCATTCCATCTCGGCCATATTGGGTCTTTAGAATGTTTCAGTAATAACGATCAAGTTATGGTGATACTTTTAGCAAATAAAAGATTTTTGAATTATGAGTGTAAGGGCATTTTTTTAGCAATGAATGGACGGATATTTTTCTCTAATTTACAGCCACTGCAGGAAAAAAAAGCATCATTGGAGAAAAAATATAAATTTAACACCAATTAAAACTTGAGATTTCACTTCGAAGAAAATGAGATGTTTTACAAAATATGTAAACATGTAATATTTTACAAAAACAATTGCAGTGTTTTTTAAATGAAATTTAGATGTTCAGAAATTCATGCAAGTACGATCATTTCCCTGAAAAAAAAAATAAAACAAACATACTATTTGTACTTTGAAACAACTAACCCCAAACAACTAGAAGTTCTTCAAAACTTCTATGTGACAAAAAAGTGCATCATTAAAATCTAAAATATCAAACAATAGTATGGAGAGTAACTGCTTGGGCATTTATAGATTATAATATTTTAAAAATAGAAAAATGGAACATTATTTAATGCTAAAAAGTTCTTGAAATTCATGTTATAAAACATATTTTATTTGAAAATGATAGCTGAAAAGAAAGCAGAAAGTCAAAAGCGAATAATGTTAGGCTACCGAAAAACATAAATGAAGAACTGAAAGATAAACCCGATGGAAACATGACAGTTTGGAAAACCATACACTGTGATGTTCGTGAAATACACTTTCTTTAGTGAAACTTAGCGTAAAAGCTAGCATTTTATTAAAAGCAAATATTTCTAACTTAATTAACTGTGATATCTTCATTATAATAGCTATTCCGTTGTGACATTTTTTTCAATGCGCAAGCGGTTTGCCAGTTCAAAAAGTAAAGAATGAAGGCAAAAAAAAATAATAAATGAAGGGTCAGGGGGAAAAACCACGGTAGTCACATTTGATTCATTTTGAGAAAAATAAAATTTAAACTTTACGAACTCATAAACTTCCCCAGTATACTTGTTCTAAAATGACAATAATACATGGACTACAGTGTTTTTTCACGAATATTGCATATAGTACTAAACGAAATTACACTTATTTTTCTAACAGGTGGTAGCATCAGTTTAAATTCAACAAAAAGTGGACTACCGTGGTTTTTCCCCCTGACCCTTCAAATACTTTTTCACTGTTTGACCAATTGTGATCATTAAATTTATTCTGTGACTTCGGCTCATACAGATCTATAAGACATACTTTGCGATTTCAACTGTTTATAATTTTTTAGAGACAAAACTTCAATGAGTCTTCTTTGCGAAAATTATTGCACGCTGCTCCTTTAGAAGATACATTTCTAGTGCTATTTCTTTCCTTAGGCTGAACTTTAACGCAACAGTACAGAATCAGTTCTGGATGCTATTGTTGCACATGATCGTAGAAACACGAATTAGTTCCCCCCCCCCAAAAAAAACTGCTATTTTGGACAATATCATGATTTTAAAATTCACGTGTTAAGTGATGGCAAAATGAATTAATTTCACTAAATCATGTTTTATTATTTATTTAGTTTATACGTGTAGGAGAAGTTATGCTGTTAGCATTTATATATTTCCTTTTACTTATGCATTTAAGTTGGAAAAAGTGTACAGATACCCCAATAGGGCTAGAAATTTTTTATAATTGTGATATTTGCTGCTTCTTTATGTCAGTTAAACTCTGAAAGCAGTTCGACGATACAAAGTTCTTTATGATTAAAAATCTGGTGTGAACGTCACACTACTTCCTTTTTTCGTTTGAACTCTATAATTGATGCATTAAGTATTAAAATAGTGTCTTAGAGTGAGCAAGATAACAATTCAAACATTTACACCTCCCAGTTTATCACGAATCAATGCAAAATTATGTTTTACAATAATTCATTTTCTTATTACTGCCGATTTTAACATGATTCAGTGAATTTTTCGCAAAATATCACCAATAGCACCAAATTTAACCCAATTTTTAAAACAAATAATTTTTTCGCAAAATTTGTAGCCAACTTAACGATATGCCGCCAAGTTGGCGGCAAACAGCGACCAAAAGTTTGGTGATATTTTGCCAAGTAGTCGCGCCAAATAAAATCACTTAATCTGCATTGAAATTAACATTAATTTACCCTAAAATAAGGGTAAAAGACACCCCTTGGGAATATTCAAATGCAACCAAAAGGAGAGGTGCACAACTACACCCTCTTCAGAGCCTACATACCAAACTAGAAGCTTCTACGGCATACAGTTTTTGAGTTATACGACATACATAAATACGCACATAGATACGCACATACATAGGTGCACCCATACGTACTTACAGACGTCACGAAAAAATTCGTCGTAATTAACTCGGGGGTGGTCGAAAAGGATTTTTCAGCTGTTTCTAGGTTAGAACGTACATATGCACGTACTGATAGGTCGAAAAAATTACTCAACATTCATTCAGAGGGAACAAAATCAAAATATAGACCAAAATTTGAGTGAAACTTTTTTCGTGATCACAATACTTCCTTTACTACGCAAAAAGAAATAAAAAGGAACCGATTTGTAAAACAAGAACCTAATCTGATTGTGAAATATTTCTTTAATAAAGGTGAAAGTTTCCACGGTTCGCATAATCGAAAGAGAAAATTTCCCTAGTACTTTAAACCTGAAGAGAGTAATAGAAAAATTTGATAGGTCTGGGTCGATCAAATGACGTCCAATCCTCGACATGTCTTTGTCTGGCTTGTTCAGTGAAAATTTTTACGGTCGCAAAGATAAATGGTGAAAAGTATTGATCCATTGTGCTTTTTATGCATATTATATAGGTATCAAAGACATGTGACTTCAGTAGAGTGCTGCCATTTTATAACACAGATATCAAACCGTAATTTAATAATTACATAATTTGGCCAGTCCACCGTCACGTGCCGCACAACCAGACTCGACAATTTCAGCAACGTTTTGTTATAGGTCTTAATATTTTAACTAAATGGGAGTAACCATTTTTTTAATGTTTGTATTTGATGCAATGATACTCCTGCCGCAGTTATGTTGTTATCAAATGTTTTTGTTCGTTAAAATTTATTTTTTTTGTATGCGTCACGTGTGGACATCCAAAATCAACATCTTGTAACGCACTTTACGAATTAGTTTTCTGCTCTTTTAATGCGGAAATGACAAAACAAATTGCAGATTTTAAAAGACAACGTTCCAATGTAAATGTAACATATCTCATTTGTTGAGAAATAATAATTTAAACCGTAGAAAAAAATACGTTAAGGCTCTTTCTGGAAAAGTAGCCGTTTCGTCCCGCACGTGACGGTTCGTATATATAAAGTAATAGGTAATGACGAAAGTTTTTTTCTTAAGAAATCACATATACACGTGTTATTTTCTAAGCAACAATTTTTTTTTCATTACCCTTTTATCCTATTATTTTTTATGAAATTTATGAAGCATCTCGCATTTGACAAACTCACTGCTTTCTGTGTTATGCGCAATATACCTTTACTTCCAATAAAAAATGATCTTAGTCATGTAAGATCTACAGGTCACATTTTAAGCAACTACTTTATAAACGTTTCTTAGAAACTAAAATATTGTGTGAAATCGTCTATATGTAATTAGTATGTCACATGTTATCCACCCGTCAATTTCGGGCTTTGTGTGCATGTAGAGAGTCAGCATTGCGTTTGTGACCATGCATTTCTATATTAATATCACTTGAATAGTGCCCTTTAATCCTTTTCAAAACACATCCTTTTCACACTTTCCAGTCCTATTTACTACAAGTTATTATAAAAGGAAAAACAAATCAAAGTTTGCAAGTTTACTCATATAAATTTAAAACCAAGGCAATTGATATGCAGAGAAAAGGTACCGTAAGATTACTGTCACGCTCTAAAAAAAAAAAAAAAAAATGTGTAACTTTAAAAGTAGTTTCCAGAAATTGCTACTAACTACTGCTTTTTGTATCTCACTACTCACTACTCTACTTTTTTTAAAAAGTAGTGCGCTACACTACAAACTACTAAAAAATGTAGCTACTACAGTAGTTTCGCTACTTGTAGCGCGCTACTTCCGACCACTGGTTCAGATATCCTGATTAAGAGAGCGGACAGAAATGGCGAAACCAATAGCTGACTCAGCCCCAAAAGCCATATCCCATAGCCGTACTGCTTTCATTTTTACGATCCCCTACATTAAACACGCACCTTTTACCTAATTCAGAACTCTTTTCGTATGAGAAAATGTGCGGGAATTTCTAATATACCGGCATCTTTTCCTTTTACGGCGAATGGGTTATAATGCTGTTGTTATGGGAACATCGCAGAACACAGTACATTATTCTCCCTGGTGAATGTTTAGTACTGCGTCCTGTTTACTTCATTGTTCGTCTTTAGAGGGGCCATTAAATTTGAAGCCCTACTTGCCACCTTTTTATGCATGAATTTAAGATGAAATGTTCTCCAACAATGTTTAGTGACTCATGTAGCCAAGTAAAATACTCGCTTTTCTACTCATAAAAGTGTTCTAAAAGTTGCATAATTTGCAATAAAAACAACTTTAATAGTTGCTTCATCTCGGGAAAGTTAAAACTTACGCTTATTAAGCGCCTTCGCGTGCATTCAAAGCGGGTTTTTAGAACATTATATCTTCTTAATAAAGCGAAGCTTGGCTGGATATCCAAAGTTGTTTTTTAGTGTCTGTACAGACGGTGTTTTCAGTAGTTAAGTAAATTTCTTGTACGCAAGTATTTTACTGATATTTTCATGTGCATTTAATCTTTTAGCATCGCGTTAGTTGTATGAGACAAAAGAATAATAATTGTTAGATTAATAACATTATTTGTTATAACTTATCTTCCATCGCTACTCGAAAACTCAGTTAAATATTTATAATAATTCTCAAGGAAAATACACACATTCAATATTATAGTTAAAAAAATATTCATTAGAACAAAACCGACTAGAAAAATAACTCATGACAATATTTCCTTAAATCAAGTTGAAAAAAAGGGAAAGGGCGAAAAATACATCAAACCTAACAGCTTATAGCATGCTTTCTCTATTTACAATATTCTCTAACTAATAACAACTCTAGATATTGCAAAAATATGTTGAAAAATATGATGATAAATTCTGAAACCTAGAAATTGAATAATTCTATTGATTTTGATAATTATTATTTTTTTAATATTTAAAAACGTTGTGCTGCTTTTTTAAACTGAATATATGTTTTACAAAAACAAATTCCATTTAATTACGAGAAAAAATTTTAAATGGCTTAAATTGTAAAACAAATAATATAAACCTATATTTTAAATAAGTATACATATGAAAATTAAAAAAAAGAAGTATTACATTTTAACAGCAAGGAGCAAATAGGATCTATTATAATCAGAGTGAAATAATTATGAACATAATTACTCACAATTATAAGCAATAACAAACATTAAATGTTTGAAACTCGAGATCTTTCAAAAGTGTTTAGTTATTAGTAAACGTAAAGATGGGATAGTTGCGCGTCAAATGTTTCACGAATGAAGAAATAATTTCGGTTAAATGCATATGCAAATATTTGTTATACATAAATTCAAATAGTTAATTCTTTCCCAAGTAGCACACTTCGTTTTTTAAAGGTTGTAAAATAGTTATTAACGTTGTAACAACCGCTTCAAAACGTTTATAAAACGTTTAAAGGTTATTTGTGCTACCTGGGTTAAATATTGCTTTCTCATCTCATAAAAGTTTGCATCATCGAAAATGGCAGTGTAATTTCGCATACAGACAAGAATCAACAAGGAATGGAAATGACTTTGGATTAGTAAATAGACAGTATCTAATATAACGTTAGGGCGAATAAAATGTTTCTGAATTTGGTACTGCATCGCCATTTAGTTCACCAAAGTGCGAGGTGTCTTTTTTAATAGTTAAATAAATACTAGTATAATACCATTGATAGTTAACCCTTTAAGAACCACACGCTTTGGACGTATGGACATTTTTGTACGTAAAACTATTAAATGCGATGCAAATAACATGCATGTAAAGCTTTGTGAAAATTGATAATGTAGATTTTAAGTAAATGAATGTGACAAGCAGTAAATTGAAGATGAGAAAATGCAACAATTTTCGAAAATTTGGTTCATTTGTCAGTTAACTAACACATTTTTAGACAATTATTAATCGTTACTTACATTTATGAGAAAGTAATTGAGAATGAGGATAATCCTGCGCGCATGTGTTTTTGTGTCACACTTGGTGGTATATACATTTTTTTTTATACTGAAGCCATCAGGTTCGACATAAATGAGGACTGTGTACTGTGTGCGTTGCCTCCTGACAAGCACAGGACAGATTTACGGCACAGATAGGTTGAAACAACATCCATGGGCAAGTCGGGACTCGAACCTCTTGATTACGAGGAGAAGACTCTACCTTTAGGTCACCCGAGGCCCCTCTTGGTGTTACATACACTTGGTGCATTTTTTCGAAATATAACACTGGACCAAGTGTAATTCATAATGCACTTGGGCGGGTGTACGTTACTTGAATTTGTTGGAGGTCTCAAAAACTTACTGTGAAGAAGAAGACGATAGTATGCTTAATTATTTCGTCTGGGTGTCTAATGATACTTTCGCTTTTCGTTTCTTATACTAATCTTCTTTCAAAAATTAAAACATAACTGAAAATTTTTGAACGGTTATTTCTTTTTTGTTGCAGTTAACTATTAACGTTATGTTTGAGTATTAATAGCAAAGGTACTCGTTTAAAGCGGCATGGTACCAGAGGAAGTCTCTGCTTTTGTAAATATCATAACGTTTCAAAGATTTCTGTGTGTAAGGTTACACCAGAATTCTCTGTCAAAAAAAGGAAGAAAAAAAAATAGAGCATTAATAAAGCTTGAATATAATTTTCAATTATTCGTTTTATCGATTCATGCTTTACCACTACCAATCACCTTTACGCTACAAAGTTATAAGTTATTTTTACTTACACATGATAGGATCGAATCCCGAACTTAACTCGTATAAAGATCTCTCAGAGCTAGCGCGTTTTAGCACTCTGCCGTTAAGGTTCACCTTTGTTACTTTCATACGATGAAGAGCTCTGCACCGATTTTTGTCTTAACGCATGCGCTTTGAGTAATACTCCAGCGATTTTAACGCTTGGTGGAACTTAACACAAGCTACGTGAAACTTTTCTACAAACAATTAAAGCATTCTTCAAATCGGAACAGCTTACTTTAGAAGGTTTGAGAAGTTTCTTTGATGAACAATGGTAATCTTACTTATTATTATTATTATTTGCAATGAATAGAGAATTGACGATGAAAATATTTCAGAAGGTACATAAAAATACACTGAAAAGCAACGTATTGTAACCCCAAACTGAAAAAAAAAATAATAAACACGAAAACGATACCAGCATAAAAAAAACTGAAGAAAGAACTAAACAGACGATTTATCATTAATTAAATCAGAACATTCTTCAAATGTGAAAAGTTGCTGGAGCAATTTCGAGCAAATGCAATAATTGTAATATTCACTTTAAAAGCCAAAAAACGTATGCCACTTCAATGTCATAAATTCTTTTCCCTCTTTGTTATCGAGTAGCTACAAATTAATTATTCACATAAGTTCAAACCGGGAACTCACAATCTCATTACATACATCGCCCTCATTGTGTTTATAAAACGATTAGGCCTAACATTTACACAAGCCAACATCTCTCTCTTTCTACGCGTCAAATTTCCCCGGCTAAATTAAAGCATCGAAGACATATTTTTCCCCGGGATTCCTCAATAACTGAATTTAAAACCTCCTCTCCTCTGAAAAAGGAGAGGAAATAAAAGACGGAACTATTTTCTTCCGCCGGAGGAAGAATTTTCACCCTTAATGACCTGGTAATTAGCG
The DNA here is from genome assembly GCA_038373865.1 of Uloborus plumipes. NCBI lineage: Eukaryota > Metazoa > Arthropoda > Arachnida > Araneae > Uloboridae > Uloborus > Uloborus plumipes. The sequence goes on along the minus strand of JAXGGA010012765.1, from coordinate 13,934 downwards.
CGTGCTTCGACCTCCGGATGATTTATTGAGCCGCGCGGACTAATCCGCCCACCCCATTTCAGTAATTATTCCGAGTTTCGAGGGCTCACTACGGGGGTGGTTGTTGAAAATCGTTTGCAAAATGCTTCCCCAGGTGTTGAGTTGAAGAGGGAATCGTTCGAAATGCTTTCTTTTCTCTTTCTTCCTGCCTAACCCTTGCTGTGCCCGGCCCTTTTGTTTTACGTCGTTAGATTTCATCCCCTATAGGTTTAAAAGGGTCTCGTTAATTGTTTGTTATGCTTAGCACGTTGCGTATTAGTGGAAAGAAATGGCTCAGAAAACTACTAAATCAATCTTCTGGGGTCTTTTTTTGTCTTGAATTCCGAAAGCGTTGATTGATTGTAGGCTTCGTCGCGGAATAAAAGAGCACCGTTCTTTTGCTGTTTTACCATTAAGGTTTAAAAAAGGTGTTGAAATTGTCCTTCCTTTTCAAATTGATTTGAAAGGGTTTTTTTTTACGTTTTCCAAGACTATTAATTTTAACATTTTTCAGACTTTAATTGATTACTGCCCTTCATTATTTTGAAAATAATTATCTGTTTACATACTTAAAGTAATGTTTGTAGATATTAAAATTTTCGAAGAAGGTCTGCAATCTGTTGTTCAAAAACAAAAAGTTGAATTTATGTGCTCTGAATTAATTTTAGCTCATTTTTACCGCAAATGTTTTTACGTCATTCACACTCGATGTCGCCATTAATACAATAAATTAGAGAACTATTCTTAAACACAATTTGTAAATTTTGCTATTATTTATGAGTATATAATAAAAATTTTACACAGTATTTGTTTTCGAACTTTATGCCTGGCAGACACCAATGGTTCCATTTGAAAAAGGGGTGATAGGTTAAGGAGGCGCACTTCTCGCCGCTTTCAGTTTTCGTCCGCTTGTTACTTCCTTGTTTCCTTGTTGAATGTTCCTTTGCATTTTCCTTGAATTTGAGAAAACTAGAAGATACCTGACGCATGCACAAATTCGAGTATGTTCGCGTAATAAAATATCAAACAATACGTATTTTAATCACATATATTATCACTTTCTACTTTGTATGACATTCCAAAATACAAAACGGTAGTCTTTTCGCATTCATCATACAATTTTTATTCGATTAAGAATTCAAATATTTATGATTATTTTCACAACAGCCTCCAATGCATGCAACGCAGTCGTTGAATTTTTCTTCAAATCATCAAAGAAATTCTAAAAGCCTTTTTTGGTTTTAACCTTCGACATTGCCAATGAAGCTTCTAACACTGTCTCTTGGCACTGAGAAATGTTGTCCCTAGAAGCGTTCCGTCATGTTTCAAAGCAAAAATAAGTCACTTGGAGCTAAATCTGGCGTAAGAAGGACGATAAATAATAAACAGACCTTCACACGCACATCCTTTTTATTTAACATAAATAATCTTGGGATATCTGTCACACAAACACGTGTCATTTAAAGTTTTTCTTTGAAAAAAGTTTGATTGAACCAAACAAAATGTTCATTTGTTGTCATAGTTATTTTAAGGATAATTTAATTTTGATAAAAAGTATCATTTGCTGCACAGACAGTTTTCAAAAACTCCAAACATGTTATATCCTTGTTTTATTTCACTAGTTTGTAAAGAACATGAACTTTATTTCTATAAAAAAAGTTACATTTTGAAGATTTACAGAAATATTATTTGTATGCTGTTTTATTTTTGACCCTAAAACGGACGTATCTCGTGAGATAAGCACATTACGAACAAAATAATAATGTTTACTTTTTCCCATTAATGCCTGACATTTGTTTTCAAATATATTTTGTATACTGGTTACAAACAGTGTTTAATAGACAGGTAAAATCATAAAAAAAATATTATGTAAAAATAATTTTTTTTATTGAAGAAAAAAAAAATCGTCCCTTAAAAGTTACGATAGACGCCAGAGGGTACATACGTTTTTTACTAAATTTTTTTTCTGCCTACGATAGAATATTTAAAACGACATTTTATAAGACGAAATAAAATCAGCAATTAACATAAACTGGGAAGCTGGGAATAACTTTAAAAACTTTTTTCAAAGCTTTTTTTCTCGAGATTGTGAACGACGTAATTTTTGATGCAGATCATATTAAAAATGCTACAGAACACACTTTACAATGGTTATGTGCCGTAATCTGTTAATAACGAATGGAAACCTACTTGTAGGAACAATACCAAGGTACTAATTGAAAACTTTTATTTGGTTGAAATGTTCATTTTGGGGAAATTCAGACCCTTTTTTGGACCGTCCCTAAAAAGGGACGCTTGTCATTAATGGGTTAAAAAAATCGATACATGTTTGATAATACTTTTTTTTTTTTCTTTTTTTTTTGACTGAAAAAAGCAATTCAAAAAATAAAATGTATATTGTATATTATAATTGAAAATGAATACAACTGTTAGGATCTTAGTGCGATTGCGGCACAGAGCATCAGGCAGCTCTGCTAGGAAGACGTGAATGGACATTTGCAACAATACTGGAGACAAATATAGCGGGCGTGGAAAACTGACAAAAGGGATGTGTTGGTGGCTAGAGAAAGCCATAGTAGTTGTTTTAAAATAGTGTGTGTAATTATAAAATTTGAGTTAGCATTAAAACATCCTTCAAATGATCGTATATTCAATGTGTAAGACTAGCTCGCAGCTTCATCGATGATTCTATTTTGTTCAATATCTCTTTAAGAGATGATAAGACACCGAGTTTATTTCTTCAAGTTAAATAAGCTTACTACAACAACGGAAGAAAAAGGTTAAACCAGAATATTTCTCTAAATTTTAGAGGTAGGAGAGAACTAATCATATCAAAACCGTCTTTAAAAATATGCATTAATATCATAAACATTTTTACAAAATAATATTTCACTAGATTTTTTTGTTAAATGCAATTTTAATCCTCTGATTATTAATTATTTATTATGTTTTTTTTATGTTTGTTATTTTTTATGTGTTGTTCTCTTGAAAAAATGTACATTTATTAATTTTTCTTAACCTCATTTCACAGTTTCTTGTTCTAGGTATTCTTGAAGTATTTTTAGCAAAAAAAAATAAATAAATAAATGAATAAAAATAAAACTAAATAAATAATGTTAAAAAATATAAGTTTTCTGCTTTTTAAATTGACCGATATCAGGCAAACTGCTGATATGGCCAATTACTAATCCCTGCCAATTGATTAATGCATCCTTAATTTGTGTCTATTCAAAGTTCAGTATAAATTGTTAAACTTTTCTTAAAAGTAAATTTTAGTATTTTTTTCTTACTTGCACTCTGTTAAAAAAAAAAGCTTCGAAGTGCAACTTATAAAATTTCGTCTATTAAATACAAAATGTGACATTAAAAGAATAAAAGTTACTATTTCGAAAAATCCTTTTTCAAAACAGGGTTTTTAAGACACGCATTAAAATTGAGAAGAAAATGGAAATGCATTTCAGTGAAAGTTAACGCTAAAAATAAATTTTTACTTTACAATAGAATAAACTTAATACGTTTTCCCACATCACTGCTAGTGAAATGTATTAATTTTCTTAAAGTTTCATGTTTTTAGATCCTGCTGTTATAGTGGGAGAAGGTTGAAGTGCGCAGGGAGGGGGGGGGACTCTTTCGCATCTTTTAATGTAAATGTTTAACTTCCTCTTCTTGTTCTTTTTTTTTTTTTTTTTTTGAAAAGAATAACTTTCCTTTAAAAGAAATAATATTTTTTAAAGAGAACGTTTTTGAGATGCTGTTTGAACAAGAATATATATATATATATATATATATATAATTCATATTTTGCGTTAAGTATTTCTGAAAGTAATGTAATTTATCGCTATTATACAGGACACTCTAAAAGTTACGCAACACATTAGAAAATATTTTATTCTTAAAATAATATTGATTTTGAATACTTTTCATTCTTTCTCTTTTTAGCTACTCAACAACACTACATTTTTCGAAATTATACGCTGTTCTTATAACGTGGTTAAAGTAGTTTTTTTTTTTTTTTAAATCAGGACTAGGAATTCAGCTGAATGTTAACGTTTTTAATGATAGTCGCGTGAGATTTCGGTAGACAAATTATTTATATGTGACTTTACGATGGCCTGTAAAATGAAAACCGCCATCCTTTGTAGAGATCAAAGAATCAAGTTTTTCATGGCAGATCTAGAATTTTTTCAAGGCAGGTGCAAATGCTTTTTATTTCTTGAGGCCATATCACACGAGAGAAAATTAAAAGTAATCGTATCTGTATCGTCAACAGTGAGCGGAAATTCTCCGGCAGGAGCTTGCCTATAGGGCTGCTAGGGGTTGCGCATACGGTTGTTCGTGTTTCTCTTGGGGGAGGGCTCTATTTTCTGATCTTTATCCTTCTGCGTGCGTCAGAACGTTCATCGTTTTTCTACGAGATAGCCAGATGTTTGCACCGCGTGATCGAAGCTCGTTTTCGGCATTTATGGATGAATTAAAAAAAAAAAAAAGACACAATGCAGCTATTGCAGCTTTAATTGTTGGTGCCGTTATGAAATGAAGGAAGAGGAAGAAACAATGGTCAAGGTCATTTCTACTCAGAAGAATTCAAATTGGATGCTATGAACTTGGATGCTTGGATAAATATGATTGTCATTTTTCTAGCTATTTCCACATACAAAAATCTTTTTAACGTTCGCAACTTGTACGCTAGCGAGTGCAGGTTCCATAAATGAGCTTTCATTCGCACTTCGTTGATTAAAAATTCTGTAATTTCAGAACTCTACTCTACATCAAAAGTCACCGCCATGGTCGCCATCTTCACAAATGTTTCACGCCACTTCGTAGCGAAGGGGCTGCTGACGTCACAAAATTCCAGCTCCCTTATTGGTTCTTCCGTAAGTTGCCTAAAATTAGAAGCAATTTTTTCCCAGGGCAGAGAATAAATTACCTCTATTAGGAGCAACTGCCATTTCCTTTTCGCACGAGGGTTTTGGAGCAATTGTTGGTGGAAACAGTTGGAAAAACAGGTTCCAGATAGAGTTGACGATTGCTTTTGAGGTTACGCTCGCCTGTAATTTCTATCGTATGATATGGCCTTTAGGGCCCTGCTCCACATCAGCAGAAAATGTGACCGAAACCGAAGGCAGAAACCGAAAATCCAGGTACTTTCCATAGGAATACCATTTAATCCGTTTTACGTTTCTGCTTTATTTTTCTGCTTCAGGGCCCTACTCCACATCAGCGGAAAACGCGACCGAAACCGAAAATTCGGGTACTTTCCATAGAAATACCATTTAATCCATTTTACGTTTCTGCTTTACACTCGCCTTTTCTGCTGATGTGGAGCAGGGCCCTTACTTTTTACTATGTATACTGGTTTGCAAATATTGATCACAAAGGTTTCGAGTTTCAATTCTGAAACATCTCTTGGAGCCGGGAAAGGGCGGAAGCTATATAACTCATTCCCCCAGCATCATTAAACCTCGTTATTATAAAAGTTAGTTGTTAAATTTTTTTTTTAATAACTAAGGATGATTTTGTTAACAGGTTGCCAATCTAAGAGGCTCCTCTTTGCTTTTTCGCTTAATATTATAGCCACGCCTTTCTCGTGCTTCACATCACTTTTTTGTGAAAAAGCAAAAATGGACTTGGATAGGACATATTCTCAGAATGAAAGCAACAGACCCAACTAGAACTGCTCTCATGTGGACCCTGATGGCAAAAGGAAGCGAGGCCGTCCAAAACTTACCTGGCGCCAGATGGCCATTCAAGAACGAAATGCCTTTGGCTGACCAAGCTGGGGGCAAGCTAGGGAAGTGGCACTGAACCGCACAGGTTGGAAAGCCACGCTAGCGGCCTCATGCACTACTAGGCGTTAAGAGACTAAAGAAGAAGAAGAAGAACGATGATTTACTTACAATGATTTTTAAACATCGTTGTTTTGCATTTGATATTCTTTTCGAGGATGTTTTACATTTCAGCAAAAAAGAAAAGTTTTATACAAATATGCGATAAAAAAGTTATACAGTTAATCACTGAAAAGAGTTTTCTTAATTAACATCGATATCTTACTGTTGATGTTTTTCCAGGAGACAAAAGATATATGTAATCTATATAAACAACTGACTACTTTTTGTATGTATGTCCGGGGCAATCTTCCAAACTACTGGACCGAGTTTAACCATTTTTTCACCGTAGATAGCTACAGTAACAGGGAGCAGAATAAGCTGTAATTTATTTCTAAAAAGCTTAGTTTAAAAAAGTTATTATGGAAAACAGTAAATTTCATGTAGTTTCCGCATTAAATGATTAAATTTTCAACCCATTGTTGCAAAATTTGGTTGCCTCGCAACAACAATATTAATAGTAATCATGATGAAATTTTTGAACCAAGGCTTCTCTGGAATAAGTATGAAATTTATTGCTTTCTTAGGATTTTTATATTCATCTATGCCAATAATCGATACCGGGTTAAATAAAAAGGGAATTGATTTTGGCAGCAGTTTGAAAATAGAAAGTGATTTTTTGGAAAATCACATGGATAAAATAAATAGCGCATTTAAGTTTGATTTCACGTTCTCCTTCACACCCAGTTAATTTACCGCATGGTCACAAAAAATACATTTGAAAAATATGATTCTACTGGGCTTAGTTGAAAGTCATATATTTATTTTCTTGGATTTGGCATGTTGCATTTAAATCCGTGCGACGCCGGGCACCATCAGCTAGTTGAGTGATATAAAGAGGTGCTTGTAATTTAGGAATAACTGGATAACTGTACAATTCAAACGTATAAGCAATTTTAAAAAAAGATTGATGTTTTGAAACATCGATATTTTTTGGTCGATGTATCAATACCATCCATGTCTTTATTTTTCAACATTAATGTCTTGAAACATTGATGTTGTGCCTTCGATGTCGCATCCCTACTTCACAGTGTCAAAGTCTATATAAATGCAGGTGCAATGTAGGAGACTCAGAAACGATATTTATTTAAATTTTAATGTCAATAACATTTGAAGCACGTATCTTTGGAGAATCTACCATCCACTGAATCATTTATTTTTCTTATATGGCGATTGTTGTGCAATCTAAATGTTTGACTTGATGCACTTTTGTTCATTGGTTTAATTATACTTGTTACTTTATTTTCTTTAAGTTGGCGCGACAAAATATTCAAAACAATATTTTAGTTCGAACGTGTGGAAACACTTGTAAATGCAAATTTTTCAAAGCATTTGCTAATAATATATTCTGTGCAATTTTTCAAACGTGTTGGAAAATAAATTCAGTAACAGTTTACGTAATAATCGGTTTTAATTCATCTTATACTTTAAGCTATCCGAAGTGGAGTTCTAAAAACGAATGAAATGCTTCGAATTATAGTTTAGGAAATTACTGAGACGGGTTTGGAAAAATGTAGGATCTTCCAAGCTAAAAATATTCAAAACATAGACCTAACGTTTATTAACAGCGTAAAGAACAAAACTATTTACCGTTCGATATTCATTGCTGCACTGAGTATTTAAAATACAATACTTACACACAATATAAGGATCAAAAGTTTACTTCTTGTAGACCAAAATAAGGTCCAAATACAGTCACGCCCGCTTAATGAAATAGCCATTTTGCCAAGAAAAATTATTCTAATAAGCGGGATATTCCATTGTACGGGAGGAAAATAATGCACTATAACGGTTTGGTACATTAAAAATTTATTATATTAAGCGGGATATTGTTTTAGGCGATATTCTAATAAGCAGGCTCGCTTATGAGAACTTTAATAAAAGATTTAAAGGTGTTACATTTTAGTATCTTTTTCATGAAACAGAAATAAATATTTTGATTCAAGAAAAAATGAATGCACAATAATATGTGCTCATAATTGCATTAATTATCGAAGATGTTACGATCAATTTTTCAAAAAATCGAATATTCTATTTCATTATACTAAATTTAAGTCCTTACAGGACTGTTAATACACTTCTTAGAATAAAATATCTATTCTCTCAATTTAATTCTCTAAAAATTACTCCACCAAATTTTAATGCACAATAAAAGTTCCTCAGTTCTTAAAAGTTAAAAAATTCAAATACAAATGCTCATCAGGTATTTATTAAAAGTTACTTTTTGAAAGTTTTGCTCTTGAATAAAAATGGTGAATACATTCTGGAGATAAAGTTTTCGAATTTTTCCTAGTGGAAAAATTCGTCGCATGTATTTTTTGTGAAACTCAAATTAAGAATTTTAATATTTGGAAGAGGTATTTTTCCTTCTTTGGTTCTAGGCCTCTTTAATGGAATCCCTGCTAGAATGAAGCTCTTTTATATTCGATGATTAAATTCTTAGAGTTTCCGTTGGGAGGTTTTAAAATTGCATTTTCTTAAAGTGAAGTGTTTTTGCAGAAAATGAATTGCAGTGCGTATGCGGAGTTTTTTTTTGAACCCATTCTCATTACTATAGATTGCAACCATTTATTTTTTCGAAAGATTTTCAAACTTTTGCAAATGCAGTGTCTGTTTTTCAAAAAATGTTTTTGCTTTCATTTTAAATTTCCATCTTCTACAGTTTTTCAAATTTCTTGTGTCCATCTTTTTGATGTTGAATTTAATAAGGGAAACAGAACTTCTACGTTAATAATTTTTTCTTCGTGATAATATTGTTACAAAAAACATCACTCACGTATAAAACATATGCAAAATTAAAGTAGGTGAACACTCTCATATTCGTAAAGAGTCAATTATGGAGGGTCACATCATTCTATGGTATCTGGCAAAGAGTTTGACCCAAGAAAGGTTTTTAATGATGTGTTAGAATATAGGGTTAAGAAAACAGTAATTTTTTACAAAGAAAAAACTGATTTTTATTGAAAAACTTCTTAATAAACTTTATTTTAGCAAATAACTGGTCAAAATTTGAAACCTAAGACATAATAATCAATTATATTAAATTTTAGAACAAAGCAATGAATATTGAAGAAGTACCTACCTTTGGTAAGTCATTACCCCAACTTACCAAACATTTCTTCCGGGGTGATTGAATTGGTAATGTAAGCTTAAAATCAAGCGAACATTTTTCTAGAAAACGATACTTCCTTTACGTCGCATAAAGTGGTAAAAACATATCCTCAGACAAATACAGAAACGCAGAAAATTAATTACGATATGTACATATAGAAATTAAGAACTCCGGAGCACAAGGAGATTAAATAAACGAATAATAATTTACAGCTATCTTGAAAAAATACTGAAGATTTAATCAGCAAAGATTAATCAAAGATGTTATTCAAAATATATTTTATTACTAAGCAGAAAGCAAAAGAAATAAATGCAGGTTGTTTAGAAAATTAAAATCTTTAATCAAAGACCTCCGGGAAAAGTATATTTGTTTTGAATAATTGAGAAATTTTTTCGCTTTCTTATTAGCTTACTAACTCCAAGTTTGTTTCGATTACAAAAAATCAAAAACATGCTAACAAAACCTTTGTTGGAATAACTCTTCAAAATTCCTTAATTGACCCTTTCTGAGAATTTCCGGTAGTTTAATTTTTTTGGAAAACTCGTTAAATAATTAAACTCCGTTTCCTTTACACTGTAATTGCAGTCAGTTTTCTGTTTCTTTAAATTGTGTTAAAGAAAACATTTCAGATTACATTTCTGATGTTAAAAGAATTTATGTTTAGTAAAATAATACATTTCATGTTTATTTTTACTTTCAGAAGAAATTTATCCAAATGGTAACGTCTGACTCCTGAATTTTATAACTTTATGAGGAATAAAGCATTTAGGCTTTTTATTTTTGAATATCTTTCCAAACAATATTTAAAAGCCCTTTTTTGATAACTAATACTTTTAATCTCTTTATTTTTGTAAACTATTTTCTCAATCTTTACTATTAAATACAATGCAAAAATAAAAGTCATACAAATTAGCTGTGCAAAAAAGTTGCATGTATGTTTAAACACGATAACAACATTCTCTTTTAGAGCTATATTTATTTCTAGGCTGTCCAAAAACGTGTACTGCACAAGAAGACTGATTGAGGAATTGAAGAAAATTTCGTGACAAATGTGTATATAAAGATTTATGACAAAATTCTAGACGAAGCATACGAAGCATAACACACACACACACACACACACACACACACACACACACACACACACACACACACACACACACACACACACACACACACACACACACACTTTTATTGCTTTTTATGCATGCAGAGATTTACAAATGTTCATAGCGCTCTTTACAGGTTAACCTAATACATTACATAATTTAACCTTACAGATGAAATTTATCAAAATGGTAACTTTTGCTTCTGAATTTTATAACTCTACGATTAGGAAAGTATTTGACATTTTAATATTTGTATATCTTTCCAAACAACATTTGAAAATCCTTTTGCGCAAACGAACACTTAAAATTTCTTTCACTTTTGCCTGCAATTTCTTAATATTTACTACATAACTCAATGAAGAAAACAAAAATAATAAAAATTTACATATGTTCTCGAACATAATTATAGAGTAGTTTGTATTTTATTGTTCAACTTTCCAGGAGAATTGACGTTCTTGTTGTTGGAACCAATTGTTGGTGACTTACAGAACTATCGATAATGTTTACAGTTGGATAAAGTCACTGTTATGCTTTGTTCCGCAGAAAGAACTGTTTCCTGTGTAATAAAATTTTAATTCTTGTATTGTTTCGTACAACAAAATTGTTTGTATTGTGAATATTTTAGTTTTCCTCTGACCTGATTTCAGTAATACATCTACTTTAAAATGATATCTAAGACTATTCACAAAAACTATTTCAAAAAAAAAACGGAACATTTCCTATAAGTATAAAAAGTTTTAATGTTTCTAACACTGTTCAGTTTTCCATCTTTTTTATCTTTATCACCACAAGTTTTAACTGAAAATTCAGCTGTCTATAGTTCAGAAAAATAAACTAAAGAAACCAACACTAATGCATTCAAAAATGTAATATGTATGCGTTTAAATGAAACTAAATTAAAAATAAATACAATTATTGTACTAAGTGACTGTATTTGTTGAAAATTAGACGTATTATTACGTATTACATGTATATTTAGACGTATTACGTTCAAACTATGCTCAAAATTTGTATTGAAACGATTGCACACGTTCGAAGGGCATAAACTATTAATATTATTGCTTTTAAATCACATTTCCTTTTATTAATAACAACCAAGGCGGCTAGATTAGTTGCCTTTGACTCAGCATTTTAACTAATCCTTACTTTTAAGTCTTCAATAATATTTCATGACTGAAATTGAAGACCAGAACATTTTATCTACGAAAAAAAATCTCTACCGTATGACATGTAGGGGAGAGTGGTAATGAATGGGCCACTTTTTGGTTTTGAATTTTTGTAAGTTTTTCTAACATTTTGTTTTAACTCTAAATTGGTGTTTTAGTTACTTTACTTATCTGGCTATATAAAAAAGTCATAAAAGTTGGATTAACACCTGTCTATAAAGAATTATAATAGAAAATAAAAATTTTGAAATTTGGCCCATTCAACCCCACCTATGGGGTTGAATGGGCCATCGAAGGTAATGAATGGGTCACTAAATGAATTCAATGAAAACATGTGGATTTAATCTTTTATTTGCTGAATATGACAAAATAAATGCGGCACTTGACATGATGATACAAAATCATACTGATTTAAAATTATATGAACATCAAAACTGATGCAATTAAAATAAAACTGATGCATACCAATTGTAGCGGAAAAATGACTAAATAATGAGATTGTAAGAAATAAATAACATCAAATATATATAAAAAAATAACAAATAATACACACTATGATTTAACAAAATTTATATATTTCAAAAATAATATTAAAAATCACTTTCAAAAATTTCATCTTCATTTTCAAACTTGTCAAAATTCAATTTTTTTTTTTTTTAATTTACTAGACATCGGGAATAAGAAATATCTAACTTAAGTTACCAAGAAAGAAAATGAAATTGTACTGTGAGGAATATAATATGAAGGAGAGAGGGGGGCTTTTTCAAGCCACGCACTGCGACCAGAGGTCTATTGTACCATAGGAATATAATATAGATCTGCAACTTATATTTAGAAGTTACTACAAACCTATTTTGACGACAGTAATCTTAATCTATCTATGACAGTCAGTTGTGTTTCATATTAATGCGAAAATCCAAAGAAAAGGAAGAAAAACAATATTTAGGTGGCCCATTCATTACCATGACATAGTGGCCTATTCAGCCCCACCTATACTTTTGGAATACATTTAGGTTTTTTGAGTACACTGAATTTAGATAGCATCAAAATATATCTTAAGATTATTTTATAGATATAGAAAGACTAGCTTATACATATGTATGCAGTGAAATACTTGGTACATTTTAGCCAGGAAATGTTTTACTAAAAAGGTAAAAACTTACTTTTCAGTCAGATTCTTGACCATGCCACTCTAGTTTGAAAATGGCTCAGCGCAAACGAATGAAAATTGGATGAGTTTAGTAGAACAAATAACTACATCTATTGGTGGCATCAAAAAAAAAATCATGTAAATACTTTTTTATATTTTGTTAGTAGCCCATTCATCACCATGGCCCATTCATTACCACTCTCCCCTAATTTGTTTTTTACGAATTTCATTTTCCACTCAATTGTAGAGCTAGGTTTCGTTTTCAATCCTTCTTCAACCATGTAATGCGCAAGATGGCTGACTAAAGAATTGAAAAACATTTTGATACAGATGCTTGAAAATTCATAAAAAACATTCTTGAATGAGCATTAAAAAAAGACATCAAGAGAGTGGCATCATTCAAGCTTTCAAATTACCTACTTACTGAATTTCAAGTTATAGATTCGTCTGGACAATCCACACACTGACACACAGATACACATACACACGCTACCTTTTATTAGAGTAGTCGAGATTGAAAAAATATTCGTAATGCTAAATTCTCGCTCAGTTGCAGCTTTAGTATCACTAGTAAGTACTAGTGCATTTTTTGGGTTAGGTTGGGAAAAATGCTTTGAACGTCTATCCGAAAAATGGAGCTGTGAAAATTGAAAATGGGCCTAAAAATTCGGTACTTATAGTCACTGTATTGAAAATTAAAACACATTATTAATTAAACGAATTGTTACACGTTTGATGAAGTGCCCAAATCTGCAATCAGAATATTTTTAGTGTAAGTTAATGATTTACAAAGCTTACGATGTTTAGGTGTACAGTCGACAAAAAGATGGCCTAATCTAATGTTCCATAAAATAATTTATTACCTTTATTTACTACCTTTTAATCCTCTATTGCCTTCTTTTTTATGTTTTTGTAAGTAATTATACACGCAAGTTAATAATACAAGCCCGCTTTGATAAAAAACAAGCGAAGTAATTGCTGAGCTTAATGTATTTGGTGGTGGATTTTGGTGCTGATGTTTGGAAAAATAATGAACAAATTCTATCATGAAGCAGTAAGTGACCGCTCCTGAGCCTGGGCTAAGGCAGAAACATGCAATACACCACCAACTCGTTTATTCCATCCATGGACTGCAGTTTCGTGCTTGTGATGCCCTCATCAGCATGGAATAAGAATTAAATGAGCTCGAGCCAGAAATCCTAGTATTGAGCAAAGAGAACAAAAAAAGTGGTTGCTTATGTGAAATTAGAACACCAGTGAGCAACTGCAATTGGTACGTATAACTCGAAAATTTCGAGGCAAAGCTCGGGTTTTAAGCAGTTAGTAACCGCCCCTAGCTCGTTTAATTCCTATTCCGTGCTGACGCGTACCAAAAAGCACGAAACTGCAGTCCATGGATGAAACACACGTTTTGGTGGTGTTTGCATGAAAATTATATCATGTTAGAGTTCTTTGAAAATTTTAATTTTGCGCTGATTTTTATGTAAATTCATA
>JAXGGA010012764.1:0-37588 GCA_038373865.1 Uloborus plumipes | reverse complement strand
CATGATTTCGCTGCTTCAAAAACAACTGATCTTGATGCTGTTAAAGAGGGAACTGAAAAAAATAGTGCCAACCCTCAGACCCTGTTAGTAAAAAAAAACCATATGTAAAACATCCAGTAGATACAGAATTGATGACAAATTTTGATTCCAGTGCAGAACAGAAGCCTTTAAGTGTTTTTGATTATAGCCATTGGTAAAAGCACTACAGTGTGGCAAAAAAAGAAAAAACAAAAAATGAGTTCAAGTATCCTTACGAGCTCACCCGTCAAAGAACTGCTGGAAGAAAGAGCCAAGCAGAAAGAGAAAAAGGATTGTCTAAAAAAACAGAGAACAGAAGAACGTGAAGCAAAGAAAGGAGTAAGAAAACTCAAACTTTGTTCCCTTAGCCCGAAGTCAGAAAAAATTAGGCCAAGCAACCCAGTGGCATCAACTTCAAAGGATGGTGTAATAAGATGTCCTGCTTGTAAAGAAGAATATTGTGATCCTCCAACAGAATAATGGATCCAGTGTTGTAAATGCCAAGAGTGGTGGCTAGGGTGGTTCACAAACCTATGGTAAAAAAAAAGTTTTGTCCTAGAGGTCACGGCGGTAGCTCATTTTTTTACCTTTATCCACCCTAATATTCTGCCAAAATTTCAACTTCCTACTAAAATAAAAAGACGGTGCTCAAAGCTCAAATAGTTCTCCAGTTTTTGTCAATTTCAAGCGTTTTTCGGTTGAGCGGCAAAAAAAAATTCCAGGTGTTTTGCTATCATTCTTGCTGATTCTTATGTTCAATGATACCCTGAATCCTAATATGGCCACCTTTTCCCCCCATTGTCTCCCACTTTCTGAAAATAGCGCCCCCCCTCCCCTCCTATTTTCATCAGATTTCGACAATTTCATAGATATTATTTGGAGGGGAAGGAAGCATTATATTTACCATTAACATTCTTCTGTAGGGCTAGAGAGGTGAAAAGTTCAAAATCATAAACACTTTTCCCAAGTTAGGAGACTCATGGGGGTATTTTCCCCTCCCCTCCGTAAAATATTTACCATATCAACAACAACTCATTTTCTCCAGCTTCAAAATTTTACACTTATATTTTGGTGCAACACAATAATATCGGACTGCCTTCTATGACCAAGTCCAAAAACTTTTTCAAGCTGTAAATTTTTTTTTAAACCTTGGAAACATCGCATGTTACATATGAGTCGCACCGCAGATTTAATTCAGCAGTGAACCTTTCGGTATTATTTATATTAATTCCAGTTATGTTCGAGCGATCAAATTGGAGGGGGAAACGGAGATCATATTTGGATTCAGTGGGGCATTTTACATAAGAAACAGCAAGAATAGTGTCAGATACATTTGAAGTTCATTTTGTGCCGAGCAGTGTTGTTATACTGAAATTTGCTAGAAGTTTTTAACTAAAGACAAAATACTTAAACTTCTTGCTATGCAATTCAACTTTCTATGTATATTTATATATAGATTTTTTTTTTGAGAGAGATACTTTTAGTATTGAATATTTTATTGTCTCAGCAAGGATAAGAATTCAATTTGCTTCAACAGCAGGTAAAAGAAACTGCTTATTGTCTTCATTATTGAAAAAAATTCTGTTAAATTCTCGAATTATTTGAACATTTCCCTCAGCAACGTTAATCACCATTATTTATTTATTTTATTTTTTTTCTTCTAATTGTGTGATTGATATTATATTTGCATTCGTTGGGGCGTAGGACGAAGAATGTTAGTAAATCCTAAAATGTTAAATAATCCCTAATATTCATGTTTGAAAAAAATCCAATTGTTCTGTACCGTAAAGTCGAGTTACTTGGACCCACAAGGAGGTTACTTGAGCCCACAGTAAAATGATAAAATCTGGGTTTGGTACTAGCATTAGAAACTGCAGAGTGCTTCTACCTAGAGGAGAAACGAGGAACTACGTGCAAGTCTTCCACTAATAAGTACCAAACCTAGATTTTATCATTTTACTGTAATGGGCTCAAGTAACCCCCTAGGGTCCAAGTAACCCGACTTTACGGTACTACACTTGTTAAATTTCACACATTTATTCTTGTAATAACTTGCTTTTCTTTCAACTAGAATTCGATGCGAAAAGCTAAATCAAACTAATTAATTCACCAGAAAGGTGTCACAAGTACTTTAACAAAACTGTCCTAGTTGTTATTTCAATTTCCAGGTCGTTCATATCTTATAAGGTTTTTTCCAACTTCAGATATTCCCAGAAGCTTTAATAGCAAATGGAACATTTATTAATGTTCAATCTATTTGTTTTACTGTACAAAAAGGAGCTAAAACTGTAAAACGTGTTGTACTTAGGTTTTTCGCTCATGATTAAATGAAAAATCTCTTTCTTATTTAGGAACACAAATATTTTGATGCATATAAGAGACTGGATTTTCTCAGAAAGGCTCCCTAATTGACTAATTATACCTCAATTATCTCTTTATAATCAGCAAGAGTGATCATAGATTTATCTATAGATTTATAAAAAGCTTACAGTTGAAGTTTCAAACTTGTTAAAGTATTTTTTAAGTTCTATGTGCAACATTCTTTTTTTTTTTTTAATTCTTTGCCAAACATTTTTTCACTTTAAAGTTATTAAAAAGAATAGAACTTGTGGGGAATATAATGACCAAAATAAGCACGAAGTAAATATCTTTGCCTAAATTTCAGATTAGTTCTATGCCAGACTAGCTACAATAGTTTATTTTTTGCAATTAGTTTTTATAATTTAATTCATTCTTCTTGTGATACCCTTAGCACTATTAGTTTAAAACTTTAAATCTTGAACAAATTTTCTCTGCATCCCACTACTTTAAAAACATAAGAAACATTTTGCACAGCTCTTTCACAACTCTATTTTAGCAAGTGTAAGTTTTGAAAATCATAGCACAACATGCAGACAAGTAGTACTGCAATCTACATTGTACGCTGCGATCTACTAAATAATTGATTGTATCAAAGGTGTTGCTATATAGATTCAAACGATTAAGAAAGTTTCCAATTGGTTGAACTAATATTTATACGTTGGAAAATGAGAATAATTGAAAAAAAAATCTTTTCCAAGAAACTGGTCTCTTTAGTCTGAAAAACTCAAAAATTGTGAAAATTACGAAAAAGCGTAAAAATGAAGGGTGTTTGAGCACCATCTTCCATTAACAGTAGGGAGCTGAAATTTTAGGAAGGTGATCTTGTACATAAATGTAAAAAAAGTAGGGTGCGCCTTGGTCCGTAGCAAAAAAAAAATTTTTTTGAACCACCCTAGTGGTGGCATGAGGACTGTTCCAATTATCAAAATGGCATTTTTATTTGCGACTATTGTTAGCTGCACTATTAAGCCCTTGTATATATACATTACTTTACAATGCTTAATTTAATGTTTTCTAAGATGTAGAAACACATTTATCATTTGCTAAACCATGTAACGTATTTCAAAGATAAAAATGTTACACCTTTTATAGAGTCGTCATCTTGCCCCAATGCAAAAGTCATCTTGCCCCGGTACTGGGGCAAGATGACGAATTGTTAAGATTATGAAAACATAAAAAAATCATACCTTTTTTTTAAATTAAAAAATAATTGGCAATATATTTTTGGCTGCAAAGGACTACTCTAACGTCTCATATAAAAATTATTTTACTATCCTTAAAAATGAGTGAATAATAAGCAACGATTCCTAGCATCGTCATCATGCCCCGGTCTCCCCTATGTAAGGAATTTTTCAATAAATCTTAAGAATATTTTGGGAAATACAGTGCATTTGAAATTAAAGCCGCTTCATTACCTGAAACATTTTAGAGTAATAATACCAAAGATAAGGTCTTTGTTAGTACCACGAGCTGTTTCAAATTTGGTGAAAATGTTACGTAACTCATACACTGCATAAAATAAACTATTCCCAAGTAGCATCAACTCACCGGATTTTGCTTGGCCGATCATCAAATTCCTCGTAAACTGATCCCGTAACGCACGATGCCATCGTTCCGATCAGTATCCGAGCGCGGTTTTCGATGGCCTTCCTTTAATCTGAAAGCGATATCCTTTAGATCAACTTTCAAGATGAAAATAAGCCGAGCATCCAAAATTGATCCTAAATTCATCGGCACGGGACTGCACTGCTCGTAAATTGCTCCAAATCTCATCGTATTTCTAGCAAAACTCATCGGATTTTGCTGCTCGGATTTTGTTTGGCCGATGAGACATATTGGAGCAATTCCCGATGAGAACTCATCGAATCCGATCATCGGGCAACGAGAATTTCATTGGGTTTCGATGAATGGCAGATCATCGTCCGATGAGATTATGCTGCTAGGGTTGTTTTTACAGTATAATACTGGAAAGAGAGGTTCAAATAAATGCACAGTAATAAATTGCAAAATTGACATATTTTCAGCTGTTAACTGTAAAATTAGTGATTTTACAGTTCATTATTCAAAAATATGCAATTTTACAGTTTATTAAAATAAAATTAGTTGTATTATACAATAAAAACAACAGTATGATACTGGCAGCAGAGGCTCCAGTTTACAACAGTAAAATGCACAGTAATAAATAGTAAAACTAGCAATTTTACAGTTCATTACTGCAAAACAAACAATATTACAGTTTATTACTGCAAAATTAGCAATTTTATTTTATTAATGTAAAATAATAAAATTATCTATATCATACCGTAAAAACATTTATTTTTTGCAGTGCAGTTCGCTGTATATATTTTTACTTTTAAGCACAAACACATTATTTTTTAAAGATATCTACTATTACTCGATGAACTTAAAATACGTCTATTTGGAATAATTGCATGAAAGATAATTAACCCATCAATGCCTAGCGTCCCTTTATAGGGAAGGTCCAAAGAGTGTTTGAATTGACCAAAAATGAACATTTCAACCAAATAATAGTGTTCAATTATTATTTTGGTATTGCTTCAATTCATTATTAACAGATTGCAGCACGTAACTATTGTAAAGTGTGTTCTGTAGCAGTTTAATATGATCTTTATCAAAAATCACATCGTTCACAATCTCAAGAAAAAAAGCAAAGTTTTCAAAGTTATTCCCAGCTCCCCAGTTTATGTAAATATCCGATTTTATTTCTTCTTATAAAATGTCTTTTTAAATATTATATCGTAGGTAGAAAAAAATTTTAGTAAAAAAAGTGTGTACCCTCTGGGGTCTATCGTAACTTTTAAGAGAAGATTTTTCTTGCCTTAAAAAAACATTATTTTTTACATAATATTTTTTGTAAATATTTTTCCTGTCCATTAAACACTGTTTGTAACCAGTATACGAAATACATTTGGAGAAAAAATGTCAGACATTAATGGGTTAACTAGACTCATTAAAATAGACTCATTATAACACTGATTAAAATTTCAGTGTTATAGTCTCTGTTACTAAGATTTCAAACACTTAAAATCTTGAATTCCCACAAGATAAATATTACACATCAGTTTGCACTGATGTGTAATATTCATAGTATTTATCAAAAAGCGCAGGAAAACAGTTCTAAAATCCTGAAATTGAGAGCTCTTAGAGCGTACACTCGCGTTTACAAAAGTAACAGACAGTTTTTAAACCATCAGCTTTTGTAA
This sequence comes from Uloborus plumipes, assembly GCA_038373865.1. NCBI lineage: Eukaryota > Metazoa > Arthropoda > Arachnida > Araneae > Uloboridae > Uloborus > Uloborus plumipes. The sequence goes on along the minus strand of JAXGGA010012764.1, from coordinate 31,985 downwards.
TCATCATTAAAGAATATTTTATGTGTATTGAGTATGATAATTTTTACCTAATTTCAATTGTGAAAAGAAAATGACATTATTCTTATCCATATTCATACCGAAACAAACGAAAAAAAAATTAGTATTATAGGCTTCTTTAGTACTCTCAGCTTGTAACGTTTATAGAACATTGAAAGAAAAAAAGTTAATTAAAAACCTTCCCAGAATATTCAATGCATTTAATTTATGGCATATATATGTCCCATTATCGCTTTATTCAGTGATTAAAAAAAAAACTTGCCATGGCCGCTTGCAGGAAAAGATATAAAACTCCATTAAGAGGTGGGTAAATATTTTGTTTTAGGAAACTGTATTAAAAGCCCGAGCACTAAAAGTCTGTCTTATTAACTTGAAGATAATTAACGGAAATTCATTAACATTAAATCCGCAGTTCAGAAGTCTATCGCTCTAAACGGTTAAAAAGTAAAGAAGGAAAAAAAATAGAAAGAACTGAAAAATAGAGCTCTGCATGAATTGCTGTTGCCAAGATGGGCATAAAACCCTAATGTCGTAATTAAATAAACGGAAGGTAATATTTAATTTTTTAACGTTTTTTCTCTTTAAGACGCCATTTAACGAGTGGAGTTAATGCCCTAATCTGTATTTTAATTGTAAATTTTAATTGAAAAATTGTTTTTTATCTTGTTAGTTTCAAAAGTTCCTTCACCCCATGATTTCATTTTTTTTTTTTTTAAAGATTCTTTTAAGTAATAATAAAAAAAATGTGACCAATTTTTATCATAACGTGCGTATAATTATAGGCATAAATGCAATGTATTTCTTAGAGAGGGGGCACTTACTGCTTTAAACATAAGTTCCGCCTTAAATGTAGACTGCAAAAAATGAACTGTTGTTTTAACAGCATAATACTGGCAGCGGAGGTTCCAATTTTAAACTGTAAAATCCACAGTAATGAACTGTAAAACTACCAATTTTACAGTTTCTTACTGTAATATTTAGTTGTATTATACTGTAAAAAACAACAGTATAATACTGGCAGCAGAGGTTCCAGTTTAAAACTGTAAAATGCATGATAATAAACTGTAAAATTAGAATTGTTTTGTTTAGTACTATAATATTAGCAATTTTACAGTTTGTTACTGTAAAATTAGCATTTTTTAGTTTATAACTATAAAAATTGCTGTATTATAATGCAGAAACAACATTCATTTTTTACAGTGTACGAGTTGTGCCGTACCATCGCCGCGGTCTCTCTCTGGAACGCACTGTTAGCCCTTATAAGATGCTACCCTAACAGCATAGTTTCGATGATCGGCCATTCATCGAAACCCTATCCGATGAAAAGTAGCTCCGATAGTAGCTTTCCGATGAAAAGTAGCTCATCGGAAACCGTGTTCGGATACTGATCGGAACGATGTCATCGTGCGTTACGGGATCAGTTTACGAGGAGTTCGGTGATCGGCCGAGCAAAATCCGATGAGTTGATCCTACTTGGGTCCCTGCCTACAGTTCGGTTTTTTCCTATTCCAGAGTAATGACTTCTAATTAAAGCGAAACTGCAGTCTCTGGATGGAATAACCGAGCGGTCGGTGCATTGCATGCTCTGTAAAAAAAAATGAATGTTGTTTTTACAGCATAATACAACTAATTTTATAGTAATAAACTGTAAAAATTGCTAGTTTTGCAGTAATAAACTGTAAAATTGTAAATTTTACAATAATAAACTGTAAAATTACTAATTTTGCAGTTTATTAAAGTGCATTTTACAGTCTTAAACGGGAACTTCTGCTGCCAGTATTATACTGTTGTTTTAACAGCATAATACAGCTAAATTTTACGGCAATAAACTAAAATTTCCTACTTTACCGAAGTAAACTGTAAAATTACTAGTTTTACAGTTTATTACAGCGCATTTTACAGTTTTAAGTTGGAATCTCGGCTGCCAATATTGTACTGTACAAGTAGCAGTTCATTTTTTGCAGTGTGTACACATTTTTCTCACTTTTTCTTAATCCATTAGCACTGGTATGACATTTTTTTTTCATAAATTTGCATTTTATTCCTTGAACTTTAAACTTTGGCTGTTATTTTTCATATATTTAATCGTGAGGAACCTCTGTGCATCATAATATGAGGCGTGATCTTTCTACAAAATGTATACTACTTGAAAAGTAATAATTTGTACTTGTTGAGGGTGTGACTGAACCGTCACTCCCGCAACAAATACAGATCAGTACTTTTCAAACGTTGATACTTCATATTATAAAAGTAATTACTTCTTAAAATTAGAAAATATCACAATTTAGTGCCAAGTTTTAAATTACGGATTAAAAAGAAAATATATGCATAAAAAAGCCTCATTTGTGCAAATAGAGTAAATATATTAGCTACAGTCAATAGTATTTACAATTGGAACACCTTGAATAAAATTTCTGATATCGGAAAAAAATAGTATAAAAAAAGTTAATTGCAAAAGTTAAAAATTATTTTTCAAAAAGTTCCATATTAACAAAGCATAGACGAAATGCATACTTTTGCTCGAAAAAGATTTTAAAATTATTTTCCTGCTCTTTCTTTCAGTCTAATATTCAAAGAATAAATCTCTGATACATATACTACTTATGACTTTTCAAGAAAAACGTTTCGTAAAGTTGAATTTAAAAATGGCTGTCACTCATGCATACAACTTTCTCAAATAGTCTTTAAAGTTTTTCAAGTGAATCATATCCATTTATCATAGATTTTATGTTTTATATTTCAAGTGGAAGACGCAATGGTAGCATAACAGAATCTAAAAAGCAAAAGTAGCTCTGAAAGAATACTTTTCTTTATGCTTTAGAATATGATTGATAAAATTTCAGTTTTGAGTTTTATTCTCATAAGGATTCCATTTTTATTCAAATTATAAAAACGGATAATATCATTTAGACATTGTACAAAACAGTAAATGCCTAGTTTTGAATCAATTTCTAGGATAAAAGAAAAAAAAATGTACTACAGTTTGGAAAAAATGCAATACTATGAAATACACTCATAATAAAATGAAACTAGTATCAAATATGAATTGACAAGTTATAAAATGATTAAAGCTTCAGAGCCGCCACTCATGAGTGGCGTGAATAGCTGTTCTTGTACTGCTTCTGAAAGCTAATTTATAGAGGGCTGTAACGAGAACTTCAAGATAGGCAATGGTCATTTGCTAGTGGCAATCGTTTAGTGAGACATAAGTATGCCTCCACGACAAAAAAAGGGTGACATTTCAACAACCTATGGAGTTTGAACTGTGAAGGATTATTGCCCTTCAAGAAAACAGTTTTTCTTATTTATCATCACACAGCAAAAATTTAACTGTTGTTTTTACAGTATAATACTGGCAGCCGACGTTCCAATTAAAACTAGCAATTTTACAGTTTATTACTGTAAAGCTAGGAATTTTACAGTTCATTGCCGTAAAACTTCGCAATAATATTCTGCAAAAACAACAGTAAAAAACTGGCAGCACAGGTTTCAGTTAAAAACTGTAAAATTCACGGTAATAAACTGCAAAATTATCGATTTCACAGTTTGTTGCTGTAAAATTAGCCATTTTACAGTTTAGCACTGTAAGGTTAGAAATTTTAGTTTAACTAAAATTAGAAATTTTTACAGTTTATTACAGTAAAAATTAGCTCTATTATACTGTAAAAACAACATTCATGTTTTAGTGTAGCTGCTCATGTTCAACGGAACAGTTCCACAGTGTAGATTAGAGCCGCTATATAGACAGGCCGACGCATTAAGATTAAGTTTCATCACTTTGAATCCAACTCATTTACTTTTACCAAGGCTTCACTAGATAGCGTTTTATACAGGCTGTTTCATTTGATCAAAATCCTTGGGATAAAAACGGTGGTCAAATAATAAAAGACAAAATTAAAAGTTACTTCGTTGGCGCGAATTTTACAATTTGGCATTTAATTCTTTTTTAGTATATTTAAACGTTATTTAATAGCTTGTTTTATTTGTTGGTTTATTCTGCATTTTAACGGCTTATTTTAATTAGTTAGCAAATCATTTTTCATTTTAATTGATTCTAATTATTAATTAACTATGAAACGACACACCCACCGCAGAGCGATAAATGGCGAAATCTATTCGCTAAGCGAGTCAATACTACCAACGGGTTGCCACAGAACTTTTTAAAATTCAGTCCTCAGTTCGCCATGATAGTTGGTCGTCGCAATATTGTAGTTTTATTTATTTTTTTCGTACTTGTATTGCTCTTTAGTACTAAGCTTTTATATATGCTCATTTCGTTGTTAGTCAAAAAATTAATATGTTTTATTGTCAATCGTCTTTCCGTTGTACACCATCGCTTCATTACGGTACATTTCATTCTGGGACATCAAAATGAAAAAATGAAATGTCTCGACGAATAGATTCGCCATTTATCGCTCTGTTGCGTCAACGCCATCAAAATGAACATCTGAACTTTTGCGTCGCAATTAAGATCGCGTGAGCAATAATGATGAAACAAAATAATAAATTAGAACAATATTATTTCATTGCTACATTTTTTATTTATCGTCGGTGAATTTAAGCGTATATTTTATTAATGCAGAGATGTCAAAATTGAACGCCATTGCTATATGTTGGTAATTCGAAGAAAGTAAAGAGATGAATGAATGTCGTATGACTGAATCATAGCTTGTGACTAACTTTACCTGAAAGGAGAATTTATTTCCCCTAAAAAGCAGTACTAATAAGGCCTTCGGCATCAATTCACTGTGTATTCTACTTCAGTTAACTATATCAATATTTTTAACCCTTAAAAATAGGATAAATATCGCATTTTACAGCAGAAACAATATGCTAATAAATGTAAACAAACATTTGAGTGGTTAAATGAAAAATGATCAAATAGGCTTTGTGCTGAACTATATTTGAAGTTAAAAATCAACGTAAATAAAGCACAAATAAGGTAGAAAGTACAGCAAATAGCTATTTCAAGGCTACAATGGAGCCCCTTCATCAGTGCAAGAAGCTCAGCAAACAACATGAAAGCTGTAAGAGAACTGAGCGCGAAGCACGTGTGCCCCGGTATTTATAACAAATGGGCGAGTGCGCTTGAACTCACAACAAAGCGGGAAAACACCGACCAATCAGCGATCAGCGAAACGTCAGGAGAGCGAAGAAAAGGGGGGGAAGGCGGCAAAAGAAAGTAGGGGAAAAAAGCGCGGGAGAAAACACTAGAAGACGAAATTATAAAAATTGCTTCCAGATGTCAGGGAAAAATGGAACACTGGAAAAATCATTCACCAGAGAATGGGAATTTTTCCAAATATGGTAAGCTTCCCAAAAATCGAGGTCATAAACTGACGAACATTTACAAATAATTCTAGCCGAAGAAAAATCAAAGCAGTGACCAGAAGTCCAACAATGCTGAGCAATGGAAGAGCGTGCTAGTTCTTTATGTTTAACATAATTTTGATGCTCTTTCAGACGGTGCTTAAGAGGCCGCTTAGTCTGGCCTACATAGCTAAGTCCGCATTTGCAAGAGATGCTATAAATACCCCAGTTGCTTTGGCAATCAATGGGATGCTTTAAGTTTGTAAACTTGATTTTGTTCACAGGAGAGAAAGAAATATCGAAACCAAACTTTTTCAAAATCTTTGCAACTTGATGACTTGTTTTTGGATAAAAAGGCAAAACAATGGTGTAACCAACCTTAGACTCGGAAACCTTGCTGGAATGAGAGGGCTTCATTAGCCTATTATATATAGAATCAATAATCTTGGGCGAGTAACCCCGATCAAAAGCCACAGCTTTTAAATAAGAAAGCTCAGTATTTAAAGAACTGGATGAAGAACAGATATTCAAAGCACGAAACACAAAAGCCTTAAATGTGGCCAACTTTTGGTTTCGAGGATGAGAAGAGTAGTTGTGAGGAGGTAGTGTAACAGCAAAGGGCTTACGATACACTGAAGTCATAAAATCGTTATTACTTTTAGTAATCAAAACGTCCAAGAATGAAAGAGAACTTTCCATTTCCATTTCAATAGTGAATTGGATGCAAGGATCGATAGAATTAAGAGTGGAAAGTAAAAGCTCATTATTAACTTGGTTTTGGTCAAGCAAAACAAAGCAATCGTCAACATAACGAACATAGAACGGAAACTTTATGGTTTCAAAAAGTTTTACCTCAAAGTAGTGCATATAAATGTCACTTAGAATAGGGCTCAAAGGGTTACCCATCGCTAAACCTTCGGACATGCGATAGTAAACACCATCAAATACAAAAGTATTCTGCTCAAGACAAGCACGAGTAAGAGAAACAAGTTCATCAACCTCAAAACTAGAAAAATGATGTTCCTGGAGTCTCAATTTGAGACAATCCAGTGCTCCAATAACAGGTACATTAGTGAAAAGTGATTTCACGTCAAAAGAAGCCATCGTTACGCCGTGAGGCTTAAAGCAACGTAACTTCTGAACAAAGTCAATGGAATTTTTAACAGTGAAAGAATTGCTGGTCAAAAGAGGAGAAAAAATGGAAACTAAATGCTTAGCTAGTTTGTAAGAAGCCGTGTCAATGTTTGAAACAATTGGCCTAAGAGGAACGTTTGGTTTATGGACCTTTGGTAAAGCATAAAATCGGGCACAGTGTGCAACAGAAGGAATCAAACACCTTCTTGACGAATCACTTATGATAGGAGAAGCCTTCACAATGTTTCTAATTAAGTTGACCTCTTTAGTACTAGGGTCTTTATGAAGTGTCACATATGGACCAACTTCAATTAAATCCTTACATTTATCCAAATATGAGCTTTTGTCCAGAATAACAACTTGACCTCCTTTGTCAGCCTTAGTGACTACTATATCAGGATCGGAGCATAAACCTTTTACCGAAAACTTAGCATGCTTGCTGAAAGTATTTGAAGTCAATTTAGCATTAAAATCTACAGTATTGGCAATGAGATGCCTAATAGAATCCTTTTGAGAAGCAGTAAGAGCACTAAATCTAAAGGCTTTCTCAATTGGAGCAACCAATTTGGGAAATGAAGGTTTTGAAGAAGAAGCAAAATTGTTATTCAGTTTGAGAGCATTGAGCTGATCCGAATTCAAGAGCTTAGAAGAAAGATTGAGGACCGCATTCTGATTCACCTTTGGTAAAACATCAGACGAATGATCCACATTATTAGCACAAAGATATTTCCACTTTTTCTGAAGAGTAGTCCTATGTTTAAAAGTAGACTGAAGAACCCTATTCCAACTTTTCCTATCAACCGAATCAAAATCCAAGTCAGAATTCGAAAGTTTTAGATGCAAAGAAAACAACTCTTTTTCAATATTAGAAATTTTCTTCCGAGTTTCCTGAATAATAGCTCTTAACAGAGTCAACTTAGAACGAAAAAGCACTTTGCTAATTTTAGGAGAGGAAGAAAGGTTACAACTCAACGAAATAAACTTTGGAATTATTCCCCTACGTTTACAACCACAGAGAAAGGACAAATGATCCAAAAACCTGTACTTTTTCAGTCTAAGACTACAAAACCTGTTGATTTCCGACATAATGAGTTCAGAAAAATTCAAAAAATTCAAAAAATTCAAAAAAGTGACCAAGGGCCCGTTTAAGCCAAAGTTAAATGAAAAATGATCAAATAGGCTTTGTGCTGAACTATATTTGAAGTTAAAAATCAACGTAAATAAAGCACAAATAAGGTAGAAAGTACAGCAAATAGCTATTTCAAGGCTACAAGGCTACAAGTGGAAATATCTTTGTGCTAATAATGTGGATCATTCGTCTGATGTTTTACCAAAGGTGAATCAGAATGCGGTCCTCAATCTTTCTTCTAAGCTCTTGAATTCGGATCAGCTCAATGCTCTCAAACTGAATAACAATTTTGCTTCTTCTTCAAAACCTTCATTTCCCAAATTGGTTGCTCCAATTGAGAAAGCCTTTAGATTTAGTGCTCTTACTGCTTCTCAAAAGGATTCTATTAGGCATCTCATTGCCAATACTGTAGATTTTAATGCTAAATTGACTTCAAATACTTTCAGCAAGCATGCTAAGTTTTCGGTAAAAGGTTTATGCTCCGATCCTGATATAGTAGTCACTAAGGCTGACAAAGGAGGTCAAGTTGTTATTCTGGACAAAAGCTCATATTTGGATAAATGTAAGGATTTAATTGAAGTTGGTCCATATGTGACACTTCATAAAGACCCTAGTACTAAAGAGGTCAACTTAATTAGAAACATTGTGAAGGCTTCTCCTATCATAAGTGATTCGTCAAGAAGGTGTTTGATTCCTTCTGTTGCACACTGTGCCCGATTTTATGCTTTACCAAAGGTCCATAAACCAAACGTTCCTCTTAGGCCAATTGTTTCAAACATTGACACGGCTTCTTACAAACTAGCTAAGCATTTAGTTTCCATTTTTTCTCCTCTTTTGACCAGCAATTCTTTCACTGTTAAAAATTCCATTGACTTTGTTCAGAAGTTACGTTGCTTTAAGCCTCACGGCGTAACGATGGCTTCTTTTGACGTGAAATCACTTTTCACTAATGTACCTGTTATTGGAGCACTGGATTGTCTCAAATTGAGACTCCAGGAACATCATTTTTCTAGTTTTGAGGTTGATGAACTTGTTTCTCTTACTCGTGCTTGTCTTGAGCAGAATACTTTTGTATTTGATGGTGTTTACTATCGCATGTCCGAAGGTTTAGCGATGGGTAACCCTTTGAGCCCTATTCTAAGTGACATTTATATGCACTACTTTGAGGTAAAACTTTTTGAAACCATAAAGTTTCCGTTCTATGTTCGTTATGTTGACGATTGCTTTGTTTTGCTTGACCAAAACCAAGTTAATAATGAGCTTTTACTTTCCACTCTTAATTCTATCGATCCTTGCATCCAATTCACTATTGAAATGGAAATGGAAAGTTCTCTTTCATTCTTGGACGTTTTGATTACTAAAAGTAATAACGATTTTATGACTTCAGTGTATCGTAAGCCCTTTGCTGTTACACTACCTCCTCACAACTACTCTTCTCATCCTCGAAACCAAAAGTTGGCCACATTTAAGGCTTTTGTGTTTCGTGCTTTGAATATCTGTTCTTCATCCAGTTCTTTAAATACTGAGCTTTCTTATTTAAAAGCTGTGGCTTTTGATCGGGGTTACTCGCCCAAGATTATTGATTCTATATATAATAGGCTAATGAAGCCCTCTCATTCCAGCAAGGTTTCCGAGTCTAAGGTTGGTTACACCATTGTTTTGCCTTTTTATCCAAAAACAAGTCATCAAGTTGCAAAGATTTTGAAAAAGTTTGGTTTCGATATTTCTTTCTCTCCTGTGAACAAAATCAAGTTTACAAACTTAAAGCATCCCATTGATTGCCAAAGCAACTGGGGTATTTATAGCATCTCTTGCAAATGCGGACTTAGCTATGTAGGCCAGACTAAGCGGCCTCTTAAGCACCGTCTGAAAGAGCATCAAAATTATGTTAAATATAAAGAACTAGCACGCTCTTCCATTGCTCAGCATTGTTGGACTTCTGGTCACTGCTTTGATTTTTCTTCGGCTAGAATTATTTGTAAATGTTCGTCAGTTTATGACCTCGATTTTTGGGAAGCTTACCATATTTGGAAAAATTCCCATTCTCTGGTGAATGATTTTTCCAGTGTTCCATTTTTCCCTGACATCTGGAAGCAATTTTTATAATTTCGTCTTCTAGTGTTTTCTCCCGCGCTTTTTTCCCCTACTTTCCTTTGCCGCCTTCCCCCCCCTTTTCTTCGCTCTCCTGACGTTTCGCTGATCGCTGATTGGTCGGTGTTTTCCCGCTTTGTTGTGAGTTCAAGCGCACTCGCCCATTTGTTATAAATACCGGGGCACACGTGCTTCGCGCTCAGTTCTCTTACAGCTTTCATGTTGTTTGCTGAGCTTCTTGCACTGATGAAGGGGCTCCATTGTAGCCTTGAAATAGCTATTTGCTGTACTTTCTACCTTATTTGTGCTTTATTTACGTTGATTTTTAACTTCAAATATACATTTGAGTGGTCCCTGTTCAGCGCTCTCTAGCGGGCAAATCTTTACCATTGATGTTTTGAGTAATGATACAGCCTGTATAAAACGCTATCTAGTAACGCTAAGTCTTGGTACTACACTGTAAAAAAATTAAATGTTGTTTTTACAGTATAATGCAGCTAGTTATAGTAATAAACTGTAAAACTTGTCTATTTTTGCAGTAATACACTGTAGATTTCCAATTTTACACTAATGAACTAAAATTTCTAATTTCACAGTAATAAACTGTAGAATTTAAAATTTTACAGTAATAAACTAAAATTTAAAATTTTACAGTCATAAACATAATAATAAATATTACAGTAATAAACTGTAAAATGTACAATTTTACAGTAATAAACTGTTGCTAATTTTGCAGTTTATTCCTGTGTATTCTACAGTTTTAAAATAGAACCTCGCTGCCAGTATTATACTGTAAAAACAACTTTTTATTTTTTGCAGTGTATGCGGGTGAACGCTGTCTTCGGGATTTCGAACTTCACATGCGGCGCTTTCTAAAGGCGATTGCGTTTCGTGAACTACCTCAGCTGTTATGAATACACTGTTATTTGAGCGGCAACAGGTAGGTCTGTGAAGGGTCATTCCATTTTAAATCAACAAATTTTCAAAAAAGTTGTTGCATCACCATTTTTGATTTTTATGAAAATTTGCATGTGTATTCCTTTTACTTCCCAGAGCTCAAAATAGTATTCATTTTATTTTTAAAAAATTTACCCTTTGATATATATGCCCTTTTTGTTGTTGGCAATAGCGAAAATTGGGCGTTTTGATGCTTTGCCTTATGAACTATAACTTTTTTTCTATCAAAGATTTTGAGCTCAACTATAGCTCATTGGAAAGCTAAGAAAAAGATCTTTTTATATATGCTATCAGTAAATTTCAGATTTAAAAAAAATACTTATTTTTTCAAGGTCAAATTTCACGACGAAAATGACATTTTTTACTACTTTCGAACATTAAAAAACCCATGAAGGGTTCAAAGTAACAAGCCGACTTTTTCATCATATATTCATAGTCATGGTTACTTATTGTATAAAAAAAATTGGCTTGTTATTCCACCCCCTTTATGAGATATGCCCCCCCAAAGTTGTAAATTTTTTTAAAAATCCAATTTTCAACGCTAAAAAAATGCATGTGGGGGGCAAGATAAAAAAATTTTTATATGTGGTATTTTAAGTACTTTTTACCAGCTTTCTAATAAAATAAAAGTTGCTTTGTTATTCAAAGACGTTTGGCAGATATAAGGGACTGAACTTTCAAAAACTTGCACAAAAACAACACGATTATTTTCATTTTTTTCAATTTTTTTTTTATTTAAATGTAATTATATACCTTATTATTTGCCTTAAATGCTTAAAAAAGACTAAGAAGAGCAATGAAGAAAGATATTTAAAGTTTAAATAAGATAATTTAATATTTTTAACACCTGGGAATATAGAATACCACTAAACTTGTCTGATTTTTAAACATCTGATTGCTACCTACAACAGGACTGAGCATTTCTCAACTTGTCCAGGTTTGTTCATACCATGTGGTCATCCTTGTTCTGACTTGCTTTCACATGTGTATCTTAGTTGTCTTTCAAATTCTGAAAGAAGTAGGATGTGGAGCTAGTGTTTCTGCTGTAAAATCTTGTGAAGCTGATGTGATTTCTCTTCATTTCAAGTTCATTCACATTCACAGAATGTTTTGTTAAAGGTAAAAGAAGAAATTCTTTAGAATCCTTAAATATAAATTTAAATTTGTCTTTCTGCATGTAAACTGTGAATAAGTTACGGATAACCCTAAATGCTCCATAAGAGTTTTTGAGAATGATGATTGTGATATTTTAAGTTACAGTAAGCAGTCTACTGTAAATAGTATTTCTAAGTACAGTGATGATGATAAAACTTTACTGCACCTGAGAACTAGGTGTAAAACTATTGAAACTGTTTGTACCTACCAGCAAGAAATTCCATAAAGGTGGCAAAACTTGGCAAAAAATTTTTTTGCATGGTAGGTACAAACAGTTTCAATAGTTTTACACCCAGTACTCAGGTGCAGTAAAGTTTTATCATCATCACTGTACTCAGAAATACTATTTACAGTAGACTGCCTACTGTAACTTAAAATATTACAATCATCATTCTCCAAAACTCCTATGGAGCATTTAGGGTTATCCATAACTTATTCACAGTTTACATGTAGAAAGACAAATTTAAATTTATATTTAAGGATTCTAAAGAATTTCTTCTTTTACTTTTAACAAAACATTCTGTGAATATGAATGAACTTGAAATGAAAAGAAATCACATCAGCTTCACAAGATTTTACAGCAGAAACACTAGCTCCACAACCTACTTCTTTCAGAATTTGAAAGACAACTAAGATACACATGTAAAAGCAAGTCAGAACAAGGATGACCACATGGTATGAACAAACCTGGACAAGTTGAGAAATGCTCAGTCCTGTTGTAGGTAGCAATCAGATGTTTAAAAATCAGACAAGTTTAGTGGTATTCTATATTCCCAGGTGTTAAAAATATTAAATTATCTTATTTAAACTTTAAATATGTTTCTTCATTGCTCTTCTTAGTCTTTTTTTAGCATTTAAGGCAAAGAATAAGGTATATAATTACATTTAAATAAAAAAAAAGATTTAAAAAAATGAAAATAATCGTGTTGTTTTTGTGCAATTTTTTGAAAGTTCAGTCCCTTATATCTGCCAAACGCCTTTGAATAACAAAGCAACTTTTGTTTTATTAGAAAGCTGGTAAAAAGTACTTAAAATACCACATGTAAAAAAATTTTTATCTTGCCCCCCACATGCATTTTTTTAGCGTTGAAAATTGGATTTTTTAAAAAATTTACAACTTTGGGGGGTCATATCTCATAAAGGGGGTGGAATAACAAGCCAATTTTTTTTATACAGTAAGTAACCATGACTATGAATATATGATGAAAAAATCGGCTTGTTACTTTGAACTCTTCATGGGTTTTTTAATGTTCGAAAGTAGTAAAAAATGTCATTTTCGTCGTGAATTTTGACATTGAAAAAATAAGTATTTTTTTTAAATCTGAAATTTATTGATAGCATATATAAAAAGATCTTTTTCTTAGCTTTCCAATGAGCTATAGTTGAGCTCAAAATCTTTGATAGAAAAAAAGTTATAGTTCATAAGGCAAAGCATCAAAACGTCCGATTTTCGCTGTTGCCAACAACAAAAAGGGCCTATATATCAAAGGGTAAATTTTTTAAAAATAAAATGAATACTATTTTGAGCTCTGGGAAGTAAAAGGAATACACATTCAAATTTTCATCAAAATCAAAAATGGTGATGCGCACCTCATTTGTTGATTTAAAATGGAATGACCCTGAAGCGTTATAGAGGCTGAAACCATTCCCTTTGCTCAAGGCATCTCCGCAGTCGTCTTTTAACAGGATATTGACCGTCTACATGTCGCAAAAAACTGATAACTAAGAATATTATTTTCTTAGTTTTTAAAGAATTATGTTAATCAGTAAAATTTCGTTTAATAAGTGTTAGTACAGCGTTCTTTTTGAATTATTTCATTAAAAAAAAGTATTATTTTGCGTTTACGACAAGAAAAACAACGTCCTTCCTCTTTTAACCCTTAGTAAAGTTTCTGTTGTTGTTGTTGTTTCTAATACCACTCGGGTATCCGAGCCCGAGTATATGAAATCTGCTCGATTTAAGGCAGGAAAGATACGGCTTCCGTTTTTAAGAGCACCATTTAGGTGGAAGACCGATTTAAGCTCAACACACATGCCATAGGGACCCGTTCATAGGGTGGGCATCCATTCATAACTCACTTTCACACACACAGAATGGACAATGACAGGAGAGAGAGAAAGTACGCCCATGCCCCAGCCGGGACTCGAACCCGGGGCCAGCGCATCACGGTCAGACGTCGCTGACCACTAGACGAGTTGGCCGGAAAAGTTTCTGTTGGTTTCAATAAACAACACAATTTCTTTCATTTTCTTTCTTTTGACTTACTTTCATTTTTTAAATGAGATACAGTCGAACCTGTTTATCTCGAACCTACTTAACTCGAAATCCTCTCTATGTCGAAATTTTTCAGTTTCCCTCCCTTAACAGCATACATTTAATGTTTTTCTCATGTATTTTTCCGAAAATCTCTATATCTCGAATTTTGACGACTCTCATTTTTGAATTTCATCTCCAGCCACCTTTATCAATGGTATAACTTGGAGATAAAAATCATCTTCTGCACAATCATTCAAAGACTGTGTTCGTATTTAAAGGTATACATTAACTTTGCGATATAGTCATCGCAATTAGTAAAACGGGGGACTCACAACATGTCGTACAGTAAATGAATCATTAATATCAATGTAAAACAATCTATTAAGTATTTGACTTTGTTCCAATTGCTTATTTTCGTAAATTATATCACAACCTCTGTATTTCGAAACCTCCGTATCTCAATTTTTTTTCTGTCCCGTGAAATTCGAGATTGACAGGTTTGACTGTATTAACGAATTTTAACGGAAATGGAAAGTTCTGTAATACTGAGACATTGGTTTACTACAACTGATTCTAATATATAGTGTTAAAATTTCCTTTTAAGCAATGAAAACCCTTAACTTAAAGTTAGTTCCGGAAGGAGAGTTTCGCTTTGTCTTTCATTAGAAAATTTTAATAACTGACGGTTTCATGTTAGATTGGTTAGTAATTTAATGTACTTGCATCAATTATTACCTTTCGGTATTATTGAACTGTCCTTTACGGATTTAATTCAATAAACAAATCAATGGTAAATTCAATCTTAAAAAGGGAAAGAAGCCTACAGTGGTGGTAAAACCATGAAAGTAAAGGGATAGAGTCATAAGTCGGCGTCATAAATTCGGAACATTTAATGGCTACTTAGTGATATTTCGGAAGATTTGAAGCCAAAAACGGTGTACTAAATTCAGTTACAAACATAAATGAGAGCAGTACAGCTCATTATTGGCTATCCTCCGCCTTAGACGAGTCTAAATCAAAACTAGTTAAAAACTAGAGAAACATGAGTTGTTATAATCAAGTGTTGGCAAAATATTTTATTTTTGTGAAGCGGTGTTTGTGAAGCCCCCTCCCTCATACGAAATAAACTTCAATTATAAACTGAAGTCTTACACAAATTTAAGAGGCATATTGGTGAAGTCTTGATTTCCTTGCATACCACATTCTCTCCGAATTCGATGTTTTTGACTCTTCTACTAAGAAGCAACAAAATTGAGCTACTCCCTACAGACAACACTTGTTTTTTCTTTTTAAAAAAATACCTCAGTCAATGTACAAGAATCTGAAAAGCTGACAATCATGTGCTTGCAAATTTTCAAATCTCTCGAAATATGTTGAGATCTGAGGAAAACTGAATTGCCCTACGCATAGCAAAAATTAACTTTAAATATCCAGACGAGCGAAATTGCCTTTTAATTTTGTACAACGGGCAAGGCCGTGCGGGTACCGCTAGTAAATATATATATCAAATACGTATGTTCTTTTTAAGCTACTTATCAGCCGCATTTTAATCCATCAACAATAGTAGTAATAACATTTTCATCTGTAATTTTAATCATTGTTTTTTGTAAAGCATCTCTTTGTACCTCTACAATGATTCGTCCCTTTTAGATAATCCGTCAGAAAATATGAATGTAGAATAACTTAAAACGCCTAAGCTGTGAATAATAACGACACTTGAATCGAAGCATCAAACCTTTAGACATGGTTTAATTCCCAAAATATATTGCAGGGCATTCATTATTTTACAGAAAGCTTGGAAATATGAATTCTGGCATTATGCAGTTATGAATTAAATTGAAATGCATAGGACTTGATATCCATAACAGATCTGATATATAGTTAGTGTCTGCAACATGATTCAGAATTTAAGTTTGAAGTTCACCAATGGATTTAGATGGCCATTTTATTAAAAAATAAAAAGCAAGAGCTAATTGAAGAGCTAAATGAATAATCATATTAAATTGCAGTTTTTCAAAACTGAGATTGTTTTAGGGTCTTTTATAAAGCTTTTTTTTGAAAAATAATATATATTTTCCTGTTTTCGGTAAATCTTTCTAATATAGCTGTTTTTACACTGATGACACACATAAAAGTTCAAATTGCTTACGTTGAAGAAATTAAGTTATAACTGATCCCACTGATAAAAGAACAAAGTAAACTACTGAAAGGTTCAACTTTTACCTATTTTTTGTCGGAGTTAGTTGTGAGACTATTTGTTCAACACCTAGGTTTACGTGTACAAGATGCCGAATTTTCCAAGAGTCTGAAAATTGTCAGCATTTATGTCATATGACTATGCTGTATGCTAAAAAGTCCTTAACGGTCTAATTGGCTTGGGCTGCTTTCAGAGTCCTAGTTAATCGGGTCGAAAATAGCTTGCACTGTTAAAAATTCAGGGAGCTTTTATGGTAAATGTTTGTAAAATGTAGCGTTTAGCGTACAGAAAAGTTTTGCAGTGAATTGTACCGATAAAAAAATAGCGATTGCAGCTCCAATTGATCAACACGGGACTTACTGTGAGATGCAAATGACACCCTATTTCCGATCTCCTGAAGGGTCTCTTCTGGTACTGTGTATAGTAAAGCAGTGTGAAAAAATTGGGCCCCGGGTTCTATCCTTGTCCTTCGTATCTCGCGTTTTTTAATTTTCGTTTTCTCTTCCGTAAAATTTTACAGTAAAAAAATATTTTACGGTAAAAATTGCTGGCAACAATGTATATTAAGTCACTGGCAACAAAGGTATAAAAGTTACTGGCAACAATGTTATTAATTATGTAGTTGAAATACATACGGGTAGGTAACGAGGAAAACTAAAATATTTTGTTATTTAACCCATTTATGCCAAAGTTTTTTTAACATTTTTTTTTAATTTTATCTGCTTAAAACTCTTACTTGGAATGGTTTACACACATTTTAGGGTTAAAATAGTTCACCGTTGCCATATTTATTAAGTAATTTAACGTCCTGTTTATGGGACGCTAGGCAGATATGTGCGCAAAATACGACCTTACTTGACTTTATTTTTCCAAAGTAGCATTTCAGAAAGCATCTGTGATCCATTTTAAGCAAATCATTTTAAAATAGTTCAATTTTATGAAAAATAAGTTTGGAAAAAAAACTTACTTTCTACGGCTACGCATGCTAGATCGTTGCTCGACTGATTTGTCTGAAAACAGCTGTCAATAAATAAACTCTGATGTTCAATTAGTGCTCTAACTGGTTTTCCCAAGAAGGACTATTTAACTTGTGAAAAACAGCTTTAGTTAAATGATTTACCCATTACAGGTTTTTGTATGAAGTAACTAACAAGCGTCCCGTTTTCAGGTTACTGGGCATAAATGGGTTAATTTTGCTCGCATTTCCTTACTTAGAATTTTTCTTTAAAAATTGCATTTATAATATTTTAAGAATATATCAAAGCTTGTAGATTTAATAGACAATATTGTGAGCGTTTGTATTAACTCAATTTTGAAAAAAAATTAAACCAATGAAATAAAGGTAAACTTGGTCTTTTTCCTATCTTTCCTATATTTAACGATTTAAAAAGAAATTGCGATAAATAGTTATTAATGTTAAGGCGAAAAAGCGGAATTTATGGAAGAAAATAATTCCCTTGACAGCTAAAGAAATATTTCCAATGTCCTCGCTTCAAGAGAAGCGTTTTATTCTTTTCATTTCTTTTGATTTTATTTTTCTGAGAAAATGTCAAAATTTTTCTTCTGATTTCATTTTTGCTTACGTTTTACAGAACGCGATTATTATTTTCTTTGGAGAAACGTTTTTTTTCTAGATTTGATCAAAAAGCAAGCTTAAATATTTTTTCTACTACTGTATTTTTCCTAACATATATTGTAAATAATGTGTAATCCGCACTAGTTATTATGGGAGTTCGATTTAAATGAAGTTATCAGAATCTTAAAATACATTTTGAAAAAAATCTTTTTTTTCCTTTTCGACGCTTTCATTATTTACAATTTTCTGATAGAATAAAACCTGGCACACAGTATTGCACATTTGTCATTGGTTTGAATTACACTTTCATGTGAGTGTAGGAATATGGACAATAATTTTGCTGAAAAAGTGTTCTCCAATATATTTTCTTTATTTACAAGAGTTGTGTTAAACTTGCTACAAATATCTAGTTTATCCGACATAAACGGGCACTTGAAAGGCGGAATAAAGTGGGTTTAAACTACACTAGAAGACGCTAAGAAAAACTCGATTATAGGCATCATCGTAGTTACACTGCTCGACATTGAAAATGCAGCACCAAGAAGGAGTGGTCAGAAATTGATGAAATTTGGTAAGAAGACAGAGACAGCATGGAACAATAAGTGATATTTATTTCAAAATAAATAAGCAAAATTTAGAGCGCGGACCGCGTCGGCTCAGTAAGAAGTAGGACCACCGCGGACAGCGATGCACGAAGAAACACGTCTAGGCATGGAGTCAATAAGCCTGCGGATGGTGTCCTGAGGGATGGCACTCCATTCCCTTTCAACCATTTGCCACAGTTCGTCCTCTGAACGAGGCAGTGACAGGTTCTGCAAACGGCGTCCAATCACGTCCCACACATGTTCGATTGGTGACAAGTCAGGAGAGTATGGTGGCCAGGAAAGCATCTGTACACCTCGTAGAGCATGTTGGCTGATTCGAACACTGTGAGGCCGGGCGTTATCCTGTTGAAAAATTGCATTTGGCAGACCCTGAAGGTAGGGGATTGCCACCGGCCGCAGTACATTATCTACATATCGTTGGGCCGTCATCCCCAAAGCAGAATACTTAGTGATGTTCTGCGACGCAAAATTATTTGCCCAAAATTGTTCTGCAAGATAGATTTATACATTATATATTTACCGTCGAAATGTTACCAAAAAGTGTTTTCTCATTTTTACATATAACGTACTGCAATTTAGAATTTAATGAAACGCAACCAAATTGAAATTTATGCACACACACACACACACACACACACACACACACACACGTACGCATATATGGTTTGGGGTCAAAATGTCGCGGCCGAAATGTCGCGGGCCAAAATGTCGCGGCCAAAATGTCGCCGAGCCAAAATGTCGCGGACTAAAATGTCGCGGGCAAAAATGTCGCCATTCCAAAATGTCGCCGAGCCAAAATGTCGCGGGCTAAAATGTCGCGGGCCAAAATGTCGCCGGTCCAAAATGTCGCCGAGCCAAAATGTCGCGGGCTAAAATGTCGCGGTCCAAAATGTCGCCGGCCAAAATGTCGCCGGCCAAAATGTCGCGGGCCAAAATGTCGCCGGTCCAAAATGTCGCCGAGCCAAAATGTCGCGGGCTAAAATGTCGCGGGCCAAAATGTCGCCGGGCCAAAATGTCGCCGATCAAAAATGTCGCCGGTCTAAAATGTCGCCGGTCCAGAATGTCGCCGGTCAAAAATGTCGCCGGTCCAGAATGTCACCGGTCAAAAATGTCGCCGGTCCAAAATAACGCCGGTCCAAAATATATCCGTTCCAAAATGACGTAAGTGTATAGTACAGATTGAATGTTTCCAGTAATTCACAAATTCAATGCAGCTTAATTATGTAGCTCAATTTTACTAATAAGCTTGTCACGATATGATAAATACACCTGTTTAGTAACTTTTTTTAAACGTAGCAGTTTAGAAAAATTAGCTTAAGTTATTAACAAAAATGTAACTAAATTGATTTCTTCTAAAGCTTAAATTATTTCAGTACCAAAATAATGCCATAGTTTTTTCAGGGCTGTACTTAGGGCCCAGGGACGCTAAATTTCTTCCTTTTTAGCCTACTTTCCCGTTAAAAATAAAAGCAAGACGAAAAAAGCATTAAAATTGGCTTAATGCATCTAAAAAATGTCGCCAAGTCCAAAAAATATCGCCAAGTTCAAAAAATATCGCCAAGTCCAAAAAAATATCGCCAAGTAAAAAAAAAGTCAAAAAAGAAACAAAAAAATGAAATAAATATCGAAAAATTAAAAATTTGAAAGTAGGGTATTGAGATGGGGAATTTGTGTGTCGGTCGGTCTGTCGGTCGGTCGGTCTGTCGGTCTGTCTGTCGGTCTGTCTGTCCCCCCCCTAATAACTTTTGAATGAACATTCCGATTTGGACAAACTTTTTTTTGTTGGAAAGATCTCGGCGAGTACAGCTCATTCCCATATTTTATTTTTCGATTTGAACAATTTTTGGTTCAACTTTGAGCCGTTCAAATAATCGGTCCCGCGATACTAACTTTTTAATGAACAGTCCGATTTGAACAAACTTTTTTTTGTTGGAAAGAACTTTTCAAGGATACTTCATTCCCGTATTTACATTTCCGATTTGAACAATTTTTCGTTCAACATTGAACCGTTTAAGCAAGCTGTCACCCCTAATAACTTTTGAGTAAACAGTTAGAAAAAAAATGACTGACTGTGCAGACAATTTTTTGTTTATTTATTTATTTGTTTTATTGAATTTATTATTATTATTATTATTATTATTATCTTTGGCAGACGATTTTTTTTGTAACAAAAATGTTTCATTCACGAGGGCATTTTATTCTTTATTTATATTTAACAACTGGCAACGGATTAAAAGTGAAATTCGAGACATTTTATCAACGGACGAGTTTTTTTTTTCTTTTTTTTTCTTTTTTTTTTTCTTTCTTTGATAAAATGTGTTTTGATGTACTTTGTACTTTTATTTTTTTTTTGAAAACAATTGAGGAATTTTTCTACGGAAGAACTGTAACAGTTACATTCTTTAAAAGGTGCGACAAAACTTTATTTATTCATTTATTTACTTTTTATGTGTCTATTTCATTTGATGAGGGGGGCATATTTTGCTTTTAGAAATCAGCTTCAAGTGCTAAAAAGGTATGTTTGACATAATTTTTAGTCTTAGATAATCAAGAGAATAATGATCAGATGCTAGAATGCCGATGTCGATGTACGGGAAAGTAGGCTCGTTTAGTTCTTGACAGAACTTCTTGTTTAATACGCTTTTACTCGTTTCACAAGTAGGTTTTTTTGTTTGTTCGTTTGTATGTATGTAACTCTGAGTCAAAAATAAAATTAACGTTCTTTACAAACGTATAAAAGTAATATGTTTAATACCATTATTATTACTAAAGGCTAAACTATATTGCATGTTGATGTATAATAAGTGCATTTGACATTAGTTCTAAGTTGGGCATCGATCGTCCACAAAATGCATATTATAAGTGCATGTAAACTTAGCGGATATTCAACAGTTTTCAAAATCTTCTTTTGAATTTCATTCACTCTAAAAGCGTATTTTTTAGTTTTTTTAAACTATATTTAGGATTATTTCTTTTTTTTCACACAAAGAAATTAAACAAATAAATTTGCTGTAAAGGCATTTTTTTTTTTGCAAAAACGGAATACCGTTTAATCACCGCGTAGCCGGCAATTTTCTTATAGAACATTTTCTTTAAGAGTTGTTTGGGGACGTTTGAAATCAAATTAGCTCATGGAATTATTGCTTTCTTTGTAACAACTGAGTGGTGGAAGGGGAGGTGAAATGTCAAGAGAAAAAATGGTATTATATTCAACTCCACATTTAAATACTGATTGTAACGAAGGTACAGATCCATGTCTGAGCTGATTAACACCAGAAATGAATAAGCATCTCTCCCTTTAAGACCATTCTACAAACAAAATTTTGTTTGAATACTTGCATTACTTCTTGATATACATCACTCACAAATAATGAAAAATAAAAAGTTCAATTGCTCTGCTTCCTCGATGATGTGGCGTATCTTCTGAAGGCTTCCTATGGGCCAATTTTTATTTTATTTCGTCTGAACCTTCTTCAGACATTAATAACGCTATGCTGAAAGCGTTCCATTACATTCTTGCATGTAAAAACTTGGAAGAACTGGCGGCAAAAACCAATCAGCACTGAATCACATATTGGTTGGTACATGTATGTACCAAATTTCATTCTAATTCACGCACTAAGTTTTGTGGTAGAGTCGCCCCCAAAAAATGGGTCACGCAGATACACACTTACACATTTTCCCTTAAAAAAATAAACGATAAAATTGAATTCCTCACACGTCAGAAAGTGTAAATTCTTCCAAATTGACAATTTTTCACTGATCCAATACTTTCTTTTACACATTTTCTGAAGAAGAAAATAAAAAGACCTCTATTATTTAAATAATATAGACTTGCTTTCGATCATGTAAGAAATTTTAACAGAAACCAAGTTTCAAACATTGTATATCTGTCTTATTCATTTCACTGTTCTTCAACTTCTTTTTTAACACACAAATTTTCCTTTCGATATCAATTAAACTTGGCTTGGGCTGCTAATCTATTCGTTTTTAAGTTGGTAGATAACGAGTTACGGTGAAATAAGCTATCTATATACATAAAAGACAACTTTTGAAAACGTATGTCTGGGGTAATCTTCCAAACTACTGGACCGATTCTAACCATTTTTTCACCGTAGATAGCTACAGTAACAGGGAGCAGGATAAGCTATAATTTATTTCTAAAAAGCTTAGTTTAAAAAAGTTATTATGGAAAACAGTTAATTTTATGTCATTTCCCCATTAATTGATTAAATTTTCAACCCATTGTTGCAAAAATTTGGTGCCATGCAGCAACAATATTGATTGTAATCATATTGAAAATTTTGAACCAAGGCTTCTCTGGAGTAAGTATGGAATTTATTGCCTTCTAAGGATTTTTATATTATCTGAGCCAACAATCGCTAACGGGTGAAATAAAAAAAATTGATTTTGGCAATAGTTAGAGAATAGAAAGTGTTTATAGTCAAAAAAATTTCTAAATTAGGTACATAAGATGTTTTCACCTCACCAATGTTGTCACGAGGATAGAAACTAATAATGGGACTTATTTAACGAGCAATATTTGGAAATGGTTAATTTCAGTGCGATTGATACTGTAAATATATATTTATTTTAATATACCAAGCTTATAGCATTTCCTATTTACCCAAACATTATTTGTAGCTTGCTATTTTTTTTTTTAGCTTGCATTATTTTTACTTCCTTTTACGTAGTAAAGGAAGTATTGTGATCGCGAAAAAAAAATCACTCAAATTTGAGTCTAAATTTTGATTTTGCTCACCCCCGAATGAAAATTCCTTAGTTTTTTTGACCTGTCAGCACGTGCATATGTACCTACCAACATATAAGCAGCCAAAAATTTTTTTTCAACCACCCCCAAGTTAATTACGACGAGTTTTCTCGTGACGTCTGTATGTACGTGTGTGCGTATGTGGGTCGCAATACTCAAAAACTATATGCCGTAGAAGCTTCTAGCTTGGTATGTAGGCTCTGAGGATGGTCTAGTTGTGCACCTCCCCTTGTGGTTGCATTTGAATGTTCCCAAGGGGGTGTTTTACCCCTTTTTTGGGGTAAATCAGTGTTAATTTCAATGCAGACTCAAGTGATATGAATTGGCGCGATCACTTGGCTATATGTCGCCAAGCTTTTGGTCGCCAAGTGTTTGACGCCAAATTGGCGACATATCGCCAAGTTGGCGACAAATTTGGCGAAAAAAATATTTTTTGAATTTGGGTTCAACTTGGCGCTATTGGCGATATTTTGCGAAAAATTCACTGAATGATATTAAAATCAGCAATATTTAGAAAATTAACCATTGCAAAATATTTTTTGCATTGTTTCGTGGCAGATTAGGGGAGTAAATATTTGAATTGTTACCTTGCTCATTCCAAGCACTTTTTTTAACACTTAAGGCAACTACTAAGAAATTTACACGTAAAAGGAAGTAGTGTGGGGTCCATACCAGATTTTTTTTATAGTTTATCCATAACATAGCCATTGTTTAAAGAAGTAGACATTATGTTTATAGATATGCACTTTAGTGTTGGGAAAATTATGAATGAGTTTCACTAAACCACTCTACACCCACAGAAACCCGGGCAGGGCCGGGTACCCGGCTAGTTGTAAATAAATAACGTACGCTTGTTTGAAAACTATTTGTTTCTTGGAAAGCGCTCGAAACAGTTACAAGCCGAAAGGGTAAATTTTTTTTAGTATTTTCAAAAATTTTAGTCCATACTATCGTTAACTCACACGTTCATCAACAGCAATTAGCAATTTTTTGCTAATTCGGTGTAAAAAAGCCTTTTCATATATTTTAATTTTTGATACTAACTGTATCAATATCGGACCTTCTACATTTTTGTCTGACGACATTTGAACTGGCGACATTTTGGCCCGCGACATTTTTGACCGGCGACATTTTGGACCGGCGACATTTTTGACCTGCGACATTTTGGACCGGCGACATTTTGGACCGGCGACATTTTAGACCGGCGACATTTTTGATCGGCGACATTTTGGCCCGGCGACATTTTTGACCGGCGACATTTTAGCTCGCGACATTTTGGCTCGGCGACATTTTGGACCGGCGACATTTTGGCCCGCGACATTCATTTTAGCCCGCGACATTTTGGCTCGGCGACATTTTGGACCGGCGACATTTTTGCTCGCGACATTTTAGCCCGCGACATTTTGGACCGGCGACATTTTGGACCGGCGACATTTTGGCCCGCGACATTTTAGCCCGCGACATTTTGGCTCGGCGACATTTTGGCCGCGACATTTTGGCCCGCGACATTTCGGCCGCGACATTATGGGCGTATACCCGCATATATATTGGTGATTCTACGATCAATGCGTTTTTTGTGTTCCCAAAGAAAAAATAATATGTTTAACTTCACATTCATTATATCACTAGTAGCCGCTGTTTTTATGATTGTAGTGGTAAGGGCCAGACAAAATTTCAATTTTTGGGGGGTTTATCGATACCAGGGGAAAATGCGTTGCCAGGGGAGTGACACTATTGTCGGAATTCCGGTTTGATTTACTATTATTTCACTTATTTTCCGGTGTAAAATCAGAGTATGGACTCATTTCTATAAGACCTGTATTCAAAAAAATTTTTCGCATTGTAATAAAATAAAAAAAATCAATCTTGAAAACACAATATGTTACATACAAGTCGCACCGCAGATCCCAACTAAAAATACTTCCCACATTATTTACGTTCATTCAAATTGCTTTCATAGGGACAATTAAGATTAAAAATGAAATTTATTATGCTTATAACACAGTTTTAATGCATATTCAACCTTTTTTTGGAACAAAACTGCCAGGGGAGTGACGCCAGAGAAGTGACAAAATCACACATTACCTATAAAAACAACATCACGCGTTCTTCTTATCAGAACTTCTCATAAACCGTGATGTCTGCACACAATGAGCATTGCATTATACATACGCACACTTATGTAACGATGAAATATGAAAAGTTATACTTACCAGGGGAAATACTACAGCGACTGGCGCAGTACGCTTTGAGGCACTTTCAACGAGAACCGATGCAATAATATTCGAATTTTTTAAAAACCTCTTTGCTTACGTTTAACTTTACTCAGTATTACACTGGTTATTCGCAATCAACGTCATCATTATGCATTTTTTCTGCTAAATTTCAGTCTTTGAAGTTCGCCAGGTGAGGGTGACACTGTTGATATGGCATTTAAACATCATTTGAATAACTAATATGCACTGCAAGTGTCGTCTCTGAAGTTCTGCGGCCAAAATGTGAAAGACCGCTAAACTTCAAGCGAGTACACCCCCCCCCCCCCCGCGATTCTCTCACGAGGAAAAAATGTTTTCAACATTGTCGAATACCTAATTTGTACCGCAAGTTTCGTCACTGAAGTTCTGCGGATAAGATGTGTATTCCCGCAGAACTTCAAACGAAGCCCGTTTTCCCACGATTCTTTAACACGGAAGAATTAATTGTTTGAATCATAATTTGAATAACTATAGTTTGTACTGCAAGTTTCGTTACTGAAGTTCTGTGGATAAAATGTGTAGGCCCCCCGCAGAACTTCAAACGGATCCCGCTCCCCGCGACTCTTTAAAGCGGAAGAATTAATTGTTTTAAACATACGTAATTTGAAAAACTATTTGTACTACACGCTTCGTCACTGAAGTTCTGCGGTCAAAATGTGAAAGCCCGAAGAATTTCAAGCGAAGCTTGCGTCCCCGCGATTCCCTCATGAGGAAACATGGTTTTAAACATAACTGAATATCTAATAGAAAAACGAAGTGTCGTTCGTCACTGAAGTTCTGCGGATAAAATGTGAAGACCTGCAAAACTTCAATTGAAAATCTGCGCCCCTGCGACTCTCTTACGAAAAAATTGTTTCAAACATAATTTGAAGAACTGATTTGTGTATCTACCGCAAGCTTCGTCACTTAAGATCTGCGGCCAAAATGTGAAGGCTCGCAGAATTTCAAACTAAGTTTGCGTCCCCGCGATTCTCATGCGGAAAAAAATAATCGTTGGAAACATTATTTGAATAACGAACGTGTGCTGCAAGTTTCGTAGCTAAAGTTCTGCGGCCCAAATAAGAAGGACTGCAGAACTTCAAGTGTCATCACTGAAGTTCTGCGGAAAAATCAGGAAGGTACTCAGAAGCTCAAGTCAAGTCGTCCGCACGTCTTCTGTGGTCTATATGGCATGGCAGGCTACGGCGCGGCGCCGACATTATTGCCTGCTGCTCTGCGAGACATGGGCTATGAGCGAAACGTTTTTTTTTTTTTTTTGCTTTCAAACGATAACGTGTTTTTTTCTTTTTTTTTTTGCGCGCTTTCGAATTATAACTTTTTTTTTTTTTTGGTTGCTTAATTTTGAATAGAATTGTTCTGCAGCCCTGATGTCTGTTCTGCGACGTACGTCGCCGATTTAGCAGTATTCTGCTTTCGGGGCCGTCATAGTGCCCCGAATACGAACTAGAGGTGATACGGAATTGTATGCAATAGCGCCCCAAACCATTATGCCACGTTGTCGCGCTGTGGGGCGTTCCACAGTTACTGCCGGATTCGATCTTTCTCCACGTCGACGCCACACACATATGCGATAACTATCGCTGGACAAACAGAAGCGGGATTCATCTGAGAACACTACGTTTTGCCATTCTGCCATCCACGTCGCTCTGGTCCGGCACAATTCCAAACGTTGGAGTCTGTGCTGTGAGGTCAATGGCAGTCTTCTTAGCGGGCGCCGTGATTGCAGGCCACGTGCAACCAGTCGACGGGAAATGGTTCTGGTCGACACAGGAACATCCAGGGTACCTTGCACGTGCTACAGAATCGACGTACAAGTGACTTGCGGGTCCGCCACAGCTTGTCGGTGAATCCGTCGATCCAAGCGGTCTGACGTCACTCTGGCTGCACCTGCACCCCTCAATGTGGCTACATTTCCTCTTTCCAACCATCTCCGATACAGCCGATGCACAGTGCTTGCATCCATGTGGGTATCAGCTGCAATTTGACGTATGGACCAACCTCCCCTTCTCAGTCCGATCACCATACCCCTTGTAAAGTCGTCTATATGCTGGAAGTGTCTTCGTTGAGGCATTTCCTCCTATCACACGTATCCTTCGCGACAAAAACTAAATTTCTCCGATAATTAGTCTGGCAGAAAAACCAACATGAACATAGCCCACTTTTCAACTTCATTCTCTTATATCTTACTTCACGTGCGTCGGAGAGCTGCGCATTTCATATCATTTGCATAACTCAGTGACGTGCGCCACGGTAAAATTTGCATGAATTTCTGACCACTCCTTCTTGGTGTTGCATTTTCAATGTCGAGCAGTGTATATTCATTTACTGTCCAACCTCGAAAGGTACGTCTAGAACGTTTGAACGGCTCTATTTCAAAAAGGGGGGGGGGGACAGCTTGATTTAGAAAATGCACCATGGTAGCATTTCTGTTTAGGCCGATTTTATTTATTTTTTCCAGAGCTGATGTTTGGTTGGTTGGTTCCGTGTTACAAATAGAGAATTAAATAGGACCGAAGGTCCTATGTGAAGCATCACCGATACGAAAACAATTTTCTTCGTATAAGTCTGGTCACGGATTGTCACTTATTTCTTGCAATTTCGCCAGGATAGCGGGACAGTTGAAAAGGTGCTCGGGGCTTAGTTCTGTGTCTGGGCAATTTTTGCAGGGGCAATACGTCCCTGTCCCGTCTTCATGTATCTTCATCCCCATGAAGTGTCCTGTCCAAAGTCTTGTTAAAGTACTGGTGAGGGTTCTATTGGTACTGATTTCTGGAATTTAGAATTTTATTTTGATTTTTCTATCAGTTAGTTTTGTTCTAGCCACCGAATTAATATCGCAGAGAGTGACTTTAGTAACTCTGTTAGTATTTAATTGTCCTGCTTCTTTTGCCAAAGTATCTGCTATCTCGTTTTCAGTAATGTCAACGTGCGCGAAGGAGACTAAAGTAAAAAGGGAGAATAAATCAACGCAAACCAACACTTCGATTCAAGGAACCCAACAAAAAACCCATCCGTCTCCTCATGTTCTTTATCTATCTTATCACCATCATATTTTGATTATAAATCAGGAGAGAAGAGGGGCATGCGCAAAAGCGTCCGAGGTCGCAGAAAAAAAATTCAACCAGTAGCTCCTAGTAAGCATGTTTCACTGCCAGGCCCGTCATTTAGGGGAGCAGGGGCGCGTCAATTGCCCCCCTGACTTTAAAAAATCAAGGTATTTACACATAAGTAGGCGTGTTTTTTGATGTTTTCCGATGAAATTGCATTGTGTTTGAACCCTTTGCCCCCCCCCGGGCAAAAACTTGAAATAACGGCTCTGTTCAATGCTATATAATACGTAATATTTAACTAACCGATTAAATTACCCAAATAATGCATAAAGATCAATACATTTAACACTGAGCATTCCAGTCTGATTGAAAGACAGGCTATGAACTAACGCATTGAAATTGTGCATATACTATTTCATCACGTTTGCATTTTTCACTGAATTTACTGAATCCCATGCTATTGTGGATCTGAGCATGAACGTCATTGCCGATTAGGACGATACGAGAAATGAGTAGTAGGAGAACACAGCCAACAAGAAGGAGTCCGCGACATCAAATTTAAGACACAGAAGTCTTACACCATCGCCACATCATCTCATTACTATGACCGCCTTCCTCACGAAGCAATCGAAATTTTCAAATATGGTAGATGACAATCATTTTTAATGGTAGATAATAGCTCCTTACAAAATAATTTTAAATGCTGAATTCGGAAAGGGGTGTTTTTTAACATGGCAAACTTAAAGGCCTGTTTTATCTAATAGCAAGATAAACTGTAAAAATAAATGCTGGTTTTAGCAGCATGGTGCAGCTAATTGTATAGTAATAAACTGTAAAAATGGCTAATTTTACAGTACTAAACTGTAAAATTACTAATTTTACATTTTTAGTACTGTAAAAGTAGCAATTTTACTGTTTATTACTAATAAAGTAAAATTACTAATTTTACAGTGACAAAATTACAAAATTGTTAATTTTACTAAACTGTAAAATAGCAATTTTAGTTATAAACTATAAAATTGCTAACTGTACAGTTTATTACTGTGCATTTTACAGTTTTAAATTGGAACCAGTATTATACTGTTGTTTTTACAGTATAAAACAGCTAAATTTGATGGCAATAAACTGGTAAATTGCTAACGTTACAGTAAGAAACTAAAATTGCAGTTTAACAGTTTATTACTAAGCATTTTACACTTTTAAACTGGAACCTCGGCTGCCACTATTATATTGTAAAAAAAAAAAAAAAAAAGAGTTCATTTTTTGCAGTGTACGTAAAAATGCTAATTATTTCTTTTTGAATCCATTACAATAAAGACATTGCAACTCGTTTAATATATTTTATCACATTAAAAGAATTCAAAAGAACATTTTAGACACTTTAGCTTATTGGATGTTTCTGCTATCTTCAGAACGAATGAATTTCTTTATCAAAAATATTTTTAAACTCGTTTGTCTTAAATGCTACTATAGCCGCAATAAATTGCATTTCCTTCTTAAAAGGCTTATTTAAGTAATTTCGAAATAGAAAGTTTAAATGTAATACATTTATATCCGCCATAGTTTCTTATTTTAAATTAAAGTTCGCTGAGTTTTTGGTTCAACTGCATAATTTTATGTTGTTCAAACCCCGAAAATGGCACTTCAAAAAACTTTCCTAATGTTTTTTAAATAATAATATTCTCCTACATGCCTAGCACATTTGCTTTGCTACGGTCATCGTTGGCTCCACCTTAAGTGCCACCTTGCGGCAATCCGATAATGCAGTTATTACTTTTTGATTGGTTAATTTTTTAATTTAAATTCAAAAGTGAACTAATCGTTAATTTCTCAATAAACTCCGGTAG
This sequence comes from Uloborus plumipes, assembly GCA_038373865.1. Classification (NCBI taxonomy): domain Eukaryota; kingdom Metazoa; phylum Arthropoda; class Arachnida; order Araneae; family Uloboridae; genus Uloborus; species Uloborus plumipes. The sequence continues at coordinate 1,633 of JAXGGA010012764.1, read as the reverse complement.
ACGGCAGTGCTTTTTTGAACCAAGGGCATTTTGCAGCTATTGGCGGTAGATCCAAACAATATTCGAATTAAATTTTTTGATTGGTTGATTTTTAAATTTAAATTTAGAAATGAACCAATCGTTAATTTCTCTTTATCGAAGAACTCCGGTAGATGGCAGTGTATCGTGAACCAAGGACGAAATTTTGCTCTGTGTTAAAAACCAGAAAGCTGCAGGCATTTAGTATTTAGGAGGCGTTGGTTTTGTTCAATTAATTACAAGTATGTACTCCTCTAATGGCAGATGCAACTAATTAACTGGCCATAAATTTTGAAATCTTTGCTCTGAAGCATCATGTAGTAAAAAAATAAACTAGCTGTCGTGGCCGTCACGAAACTTTCTTCTATATCTATCTTATGAATTCCGGTTACAAAATAAAATACGTACTCGCTCGAATAATTGGAGACAGCTCCAATTTCCCAATTATCGTAATAACCCTGCAAATGCAGAATCAATGAGCGAAATTGGAAATCATTGCAAAAGCCTTGTTTAGATTAATTGCAAACATTTTATTTGTTAGTAAAAAGAAATTGGCAACAGTTAAAAATTTCAAATGATTGAAAGTTTTCAGATGTTTTTATAATTAAATAGCGTGAAAGCGATTTTTTAATGAATTAATTTTTCGCATTGTTGACTAAGCGCAAAAATCACCCCGCCCTCCCCCTATGGCGATTGGCGCCAAAATTTAATCGATGCTTGCTTCCATATTGGGTTAGTGTTATTCCAAATTTCATTCAAATCGCAGCAACATTTCCCGAGATACAGTAGGTGCAATGACAAAATAAGCACTTTTGATTGCTCCACCCCCCTTTGAGATATTGACACACAAATTGAATCAGCACCTGTACTCAATAGGGTCTACCTATGGACCAATTTTCGTTTGATTCCGCTGGTTACTTCCTGAGATATAGCAGTCACCCCCTCGGAGAACACGTGCGATTGCTCCACCCCCCTTTGAGATATTGACAAACAAATTGAATCAGCACCTTTACTCAGTAGGGTCTACCTATGGACTAATTTTCGTTTGATTCCGCCGGTTACTTCCTGAGATATAGCAATCACCTCCGCGCAGAACACGTGCGATTGCTCCACCCCCCTTGGAGGAATTCGCTAAAAAAAGTCAGGTGCACCAGTTCACATAGTGGTACATATGTGCAAAAATTTTTGTTCGATTTCATGCAGTAGTTTTTGCTCCAGCGCGGCCACAAAAACTGGTCACACACATACAGACTCACACACAGACAGACAGACACACAGACAGACACACAGACAGACATTTTCCAAAAATGGTCGAAATGGACTCAGCGCACCTCAAAACGTGCAAATCCGCCAAAATTCGACATTCGAAAATTTTCACGAAACCAATACTTTCTTCTATATATTAGATATAGAAGAAAGTAAAAAAGACAATTTGTTAACTTTTCCGAAACAGAAATATTATAACCGCAGTTTTGTTAAAAATACGCTGTAAGAACTAACGTTGTTTTTACAGTATAAACTAGGTAATTTTATACTGACGAACTGTAAAATATGCTAATTTTACAGTACTAAACTGCCAAATTTCTCATTTTGCAGTACTAAAATGTAAAATTAC